>NESQ01000081.1:0-280239 GCA_003070745.1 Tuber borchii | reverse complement strand
TTTTTTTGATACTCTTTTTAGTCGTCTGGCATTCTTTAGATTTTCGTGGGTTGTTGTCGCTTGTATAATAGTAATAGTAATCAAACCCAGAGGCCCCCTTCAAGTTGCTTTGGCACCTGGTATTCGCTACCTTTCGGAATTTTCTCGTACTAGTAATTGGCCACATCTCGTTCTAGGATGTTATCCAGGCTAGCGTCCACAAACTGCGTGGGTCTATCGCTAGGCTGTGATCTTAGTGCTTATTTTTACATTGGGTTCAGCTGCGCTAATTGGATGTCGGGAGATGAAGGTACATACCGCCAAGTCTTTTTACATATTTTTACATGGGTTCAGCTGCGCTAATTGGGCGTCGAGAGATGAGAGTACATGCCGCCAAGTCTTTTTAGGCGTGGCGAATGAGATGAGCGATAACTCGGTTTCGACTAATTCTTCTTTCACGACTTTGTGCTGAGCCCTCCGGGAGTTGAGATTGTCTGCGTCGCGAGCGCAAGTTTGACGATCCTCAAAACCCGTTCCCCAGCCAATTCATTCACTTGCATACCGAGTGATAGTCTGTGCACGTCTATATCCGGTATCGCGTGAACAGACCGACTGCGTCAGCTTATTCGCGAGCCCCTTGCATACAGGTTCTAAGGCGCCCAGCGCTCCGATTCGACATCCGGAAATGAGGGTAGATAATCCTAATCTTCTTTCGGCGTAGCGAGTGTCTCGCGAGCAACCCCTCGTCGCTAACCGACACCCCTTGCAGCTAGATTTCGCCCAGCCAGCATGTTGGCTACTCTTTCATTTCACGTAATTTTTCTGACGCCCGAGTACCGAATTGTCAGTGTCTAGTCCTATAGATCAGTATGTCTCCTCCAAAGCACAAGAACGATTCTGAAAACGCAGTTTCGTAGGCGAATTTTTACTCGGATCGCGCACTCCTTCACTCCATCTAACTCTCTTCACGAGAATGTGCTGACTCCAGGACTTGAGATTGTCTGGGTCGCTGGCAACAGGATTGAGCCCGTTGCCCAGGCCAATTCTTTCAGTTGCATACCGAGTGATAGACTGTGCATGGCTATATCCGGTCTGGCGTGAACTGACAGTGTTTTACTTATTCGCTAGGTGAACTCCTTACATACGGTTTCTAGTGCTTTCAGCGCTGCTGATTTGGTGTTCAGAGATGGGAGTAGATACTCCTAGTGCTTTTTGGCGTGGCGATGTCTCGCGGGCAGCCCACATCGCTAAACACACCCCTTGCAGCTAGATTTTGCCTAGCCCTGACACTAGCGACACCTTCATTTGTCTAATATTTTCCACGACGGACCAGTGAGTCCTATGAGATTCAAGAAAGCCTAGATCACGAACGCAGTATTGAACACTCCCAAACCCCCTTTGTGTAGGTGTCATTTGCTCTTGCATACCGAGTGATAGTCTGTGAGGCTACCAACCCCCTAAATCTTAGTGTACGGGTATAAGACCTAACGCGTCCTATTCAACACAAGAATCTACATAGACTCCTAGCCTTCACAACGCGGGACATATATTTCAATTGTCATACGTCCTGATTCCTATCTTACCCAACGCTTGCTAACGGTCCAGTATCCCACCATGTATTCGAATTCACGGAGTCAGCCAACTGCCCGAGTGGGCAATCTGAACCGGCGTAGGCGCGAAGTTGTACCCGACACCATGGGATCCAGTCAGCCAACTGCCTGAGTGGGCAATCTGAACGGGCGTAGGCGCGAACTTGTACCTGACAGCATAGGATCCAGTCAGCCAACTCCCCGAGTGGGCAATCTGAGCAGATGTAGGCGCAGCGCCGTACCCACACCATGGTATCCAGTCAGCCAACTACCCGAGCAGGCAATCAGAACAGACGTGGACGCGACGTCGTACCGGAGGAGTCTGGATCGGGAACACAGCAGAATGAACCAGGCAGCTTCCATAGTACGCCACCGAACGACCAGTTATCAAGTCGGAATTCTTCCCCACCCCCAATTGCCGGACGTCTTGAAGGAAGACCGCCAAAGCGCCCACGCAGGAGCACAATTAGACCACCGCGTATACCGAACCTGAGATGGAGCCTGATGGACAAGGACATCTGGAACCTGTTCATCTTAGCGACGATAGTGGGATGAGGAGTACCATGATTCAGACGACGGGGAAGAAACGGAACAAGACACCGAACCTGATATAGAAGTCCTCGATGGCGTAGATGGCACTCTATCCGGATGACTTCGGGGGTCTCAAACGGCTGAGAGACAGGGAAACAATGACCTAAGGACCGTGCGACTTTCGACCACCTCCGGATCGCAGGATGCAACTCTTGTCCGGCGGACCCCGCGGCTCGTGTAAGGATAATTCCCGGCAGGGCCTACACCCCACCAGCGTTCCCGTCATCAAGTACAGCACGGTATTCGTCTCCACTTGGAATCCCTAGTACTACTACATCTGGTGTTAGAAGCTCGAGTCCACCAACAAGTGAACTAACCACACCACAGCCCGGGCGCATCAGGGGCGTAACCAACTCACGGCGAAACACGGTGACTGGGGTAGAAGGAGAAATAGTAGTGGTGGCAAAATATCTGATGCTTCAGTACACCCTCTTTGTTGATCCACTCCCGGACCCGGTTACTTTGACATCAGCGGTGCATGGTGTTTGGAGTCACGCGCAGGATGAGATTGCGGACGCCGGGAATATTGAAGCATCTGAGAAAGGTCTTGACCTTGTAAGTGCATTCGGACGTGATAAGATACAGGGTGTTTTACTAACTATCAAAGATACGGCAAAAACACTCGGCTGTGCGGGGGCAATTCGTATATTATATAAAAAATAACATAAAGAAATTATACGAATTGGGAGGTGACCCGACAGCTATCGTGCGTAGGGTCAAATACCTCCTCGAAGAGGACAGGTTCATGTGTCCCTCAGATGGATATGAGGTTGGTATCACGGATTAGAAACCCGGATTTTGGATCACTACTGACTATGAACTGGGCGTAGGAAATAACCTTCCGGTTCCTTGCGCCCCAGATTGCCGACGCAATATATGGTAAGTATTTTGAGGGCAAGAGAACGGTGGGGATCTTAAACCCGGGTTTTTTAGAGTGTATCAATGAGACGATCGTCTGCCTCACATGTGCAATACTCTGCCATACCCTGCGGGCGTGGCGAACTGGGGCACTCCTTGACCCTCCAGAGTTCAAGTCTGAGGCCATCAGAGGTAAGAGTTTCCTGATCTCCGGGCCTTTCGTTCCGTTCGTTCAAGACGTAGAGAGCTTACAAATTCGCAAGATCTTTTCTTACGGCAGAGGAACACATGGCGGGGGTTCCCAAGGGCGATGCAAGAGCTGATACTCCGGAATCTGCGTGAAACGATCATGGATAAGGTTAACCAAGAAAATAGAGTTCTGAAGGAGAGGCGCGAAGGCTTTGCCGACAATCATGAGGCAGTTCACATGGAACTGGAGCGTCAGCTATCCAGCCGGAATCCGAGACGACCCGCTGCGCGAGAACCGACACCAATCAACACTGGCGCGAGGGGCCTAGTAGGACGCCTGGAGAGTCAACTGGAGCGTGAGCTATCCAGCCAGGAGCCCAGACGAGCAGCTGTGCGAGAACCGACCCGAATCAACACCGACGGTAGGGTCCTAGAAGGACACCAGGAGAGTCAAGATGCGTCGCAGGAGAGCACCAAGTCATTCGACTTTAGCCAGTCGGCCTTTGCTCGGGCGCTTCGAGGCTTGGATGCAGAGTCGGTGACTTTTAATGACTCACTAGACTTGACGCTGGAGCAGGAGCAGGAGAGCGCTGCCAACCCAGATCTAGCCAGTCGCCTTTCCCTGAACCTGGATGACTTTCAGGAAGATCAGGCAGCTGCGGGGGAGAACGTTCGCCAAAACGGCGACGAGGTCATATAGAATAAATAGATTTACTAGGCCGAGCGGTGTGAGCAGGACGTAGTGATGGGCACGATCATGCTCGATGCTCGAGCATCATCGTGCCCATCGTGCCCATCGCTACAGAACGTCGAGGCAATCACAATATAATAGTAGTAGATAAAATAAAATATGGGAACAAAGCTTAATAGAGTACCAGGCGTGGAGTACTAGTACTAGTGACGAAGTCGTGAACCGGCGTGTAAGATATTGAGCAATCTCGAAGGCGTCTGGAAGATAGACGTATAGATTCTTGACGGCGTCAGGAGACTTTGGCCTAGCCTCAGATGGTATCCTGCCGGCGTCCAAAGAGCACCGAGCAGCATCGGGACGTGATAGCAAAAGTAAGCTGTATCATGATGCGATTGGTCGAGAAGGTGATCGTCAGGAGGTCAGAGGCGAGGAACAGTGGCCGTCAGGATGCGAGAGGCTAGAATCTGAGGCCGTCAGGAAGGGAGAGGGGAAAATCAGAAGGCGTCGGGACGCAGGGGCGGAGCATTGGACGTCTTCAGGAAGGAGAGGACGCAGGGATCGACGTCGGGATGGCGTCAGGATGCGGTGTGACGGGATGGCGACGTCCGGACGGAACGTCACACGGACGTTGCGTCTAGAATCGCGGTTGACGTTTTGAGCGTCCCGAGTGTCAGAAGCACAGGACGCTCAGGACGCATATTAGAATTTTTGCTGATGTATACCAAGCAGTTTATCCACTACTGCGATACATACAATATTATTATCTTCTGTCTTCCTCCTTATACTAGTCAACTTCTACAACTGCTGGATGTAGTTATCTTTTAGCCCTATAAATAAGCATTACCATACAGAGACAGTAGGAGCTGCAATGTATACTGAATGTGATAAGTTTGATAAAGTTGAGTTTTTGGATAAGATTGATTCCATATACCAGGACACCTTTAAAATATCAACTATCTGCACTGCTTTCTGAGTTACTAGCCTATTTTTATACAATCTAAATATTGTAATTTTCAAGTTACGAGAAGCTCAGCCTCAGCCTATCCAGCTAGTAACACAACTGCAACTCATCTCATCTACAATGCCACTGACTATTCGAAGTCTCAAGAGTAAGAGTGACAGGCTACTACTTGATGCAGCAAACTTTTCTTCTAACTTTCAATGCAAGTTAAAACTTGTTCAAGGAGTAGAATTAGCCTAGGCATAGTCTGAAGTTTTAGTAATAGAGAACTGAGCATATAGGCAAAGAGCTAAACAAGTAAGAAGTGCTTGGTATAAGTTTTAGAATAAAAGACAGATGCAAAAAGGAGGGGTTTCTTATGCATCTGAGGCAGATGAAATGGTCAAAAGAAGGGAGGATGTTGAGGTAGAAAAAGCTAAGCACTGGTTATGTAAGGCATAAAATACAAAGAAAAAAGCTCATCAAGCTGAGCGTAAACCATTTGTTGCAGAGCTCAAGGCAAAAGAGAAAAGATGAAAGTCAGAATAATGGCCAGAATAAAAGCTGAGGCAAAGGCTGAGACAAAGGCCAAGGCTGCTCTTGAAGCATATAAGAAAAAAGTCTCAAAGCTTATTGTTAAAGCAATAAAGACACATGTCAGGTTATAGAATTAGGGGTGTAATAAAATACTACTTTAAAATGTTATATTATGCTACAAAGCTGTGTTGAGCCATCAATTCATGCTAAGCCACATTTTACCGTTGAGCTGTAAATACCCATTGAGCTGTCAGGCACTCTCTTGAGAGTGCCCAAGGTGATGAGCCAGCGAGCGATCATGGGTTGTGGTGGCACGAGTAATGCCTGCCCCTAGTATGACACAAACACTTCACTTACTACGCTGCCGTAGTGGAGGGCCAAAACTGGCCGCTGCCCCATCTACGACTCTGCTGGCAGACTGCTGCACTTTGTCCTGGAATTATCCACTCGGAAGGTGCCGGATACTCCGGAAGAAGGTTATCCCGCAACCGTACTGTACAATACGGTACTCGCACTCTAACGTTACAATGGCCAATCACGATGGCACTGCTTTCCCAGAACATCTATCACTACTCCGGCCTGCTTGCTACTTCACTCGAGCGTGGGAGATAGATACTAGAGGTACTGGTAACTCAGATGACTCCTCTCCCATGATGATTCTAGAAATACATCCGAACGAAGGTTCTCTGCTCGTCAAGAATTGGTACGTATAATAGAAGTAGGTATTATATGTTGCCCCCACTTAAGATTCGGGAAAAAATCAACAGCCTATATGGCAAAAATGGGACAGTTACGTTCGGCGACCGTTTCTACTGTGAAAAGAGTGTTCTCTCCGTTTTGAAACGGAAGGAAAAAGGTCATTTGTATGGGGAGGAATGGAGCAGTTGTGTCCACAGGCTCTAAGTGTTCTGGTCCAATTTGTGCATAGTGGCGCGGGTTGCGGTTAGCTTAGCACTTACTTGTGTAATAGCCTCAAAAAGGTATAGCACAAAGTACACCCCCAGTTGATTCATCCGCTTGCATCCGGGAACGGCTGGAACGGCTAGCCTCTTAGTGAGCGAAGATATTTTAAGGTACTATTCTAACCTGGCTGTAGGGTGTGGGCCAAGCCTCCTGTCAAGCGACCGGTGAGCCTGGAGTTTGGCATCCAACGGAAAAGCTTTGGTTTATTCTCTCTCCGTTTCTGCTTCTCTCCCTAAGAAGAAGGTTCTATCTGGATTTAAGTTAGTTGGATTAATTTGGTTTAGATTCCAGGTGTATCCGGGGCGGGGGGAAGGGCGGTTTTTAGCTCAAGGGTATTATTGAGGGGTTGGTGTTTAGAGAAATGGATCGGTAGCGGAGCCAAGAGTCAGCTGAGAAATCCTGAACTAAAGCGTGGTCTTCGGTTCGGGTATGATGGAAAACGGGCGGGTGATGAACCGGGAACGGCTAGTGGTACATTCTACTTTTATTGCTTGCGAGGTGTGGCACAGTATATTATCTCTGTTTATTGCCCATTGGATAAACTAATGGTACGATGCCTAACTAAAATGTCGGCAGGAATTGCACACCTGAGAAACTTGAGCCTGATGGGGTCTCTATCTCCTCTTGCCTCGGTCAGCTTTGAAGAGAGATAATCGATGAATGAGGCATTTGTCCTCTAGTTCAATTCACTGGTCAAAAACTCAATTCTTTCTAGACACTTGCTAAACGATGGAAGGTTTGTGTTTCCAGACAAGCCAGATGCGGCCTGCCATCTACTAATTTTGACCGAATTAAGCATCAACCCCCTACTCCGTATTACCCATATGCCGGACCCTTGTGTTCGCCGTGCCTTCCCTGACTACTGTAATCATGTAAGGCTGAGATAGTTCTTTTTTTATATATCCTATGCTTTTTTTTTATACAAAAACTGGACTAGTATCATCTAGAGATCCTTAAGCAATAATTGTGGTAATGAGTTCCATACCATCTGGCTCCTCGAATGCTGCGTTTTTTTTTCTTTTTCACCACTGCGCCCGGCGTTCTGATCTCCACATCCCCGTGGTATGTGGTCTTAAAAGGCTAGTGTTATGGAGGATGTTTTCACCCAACTTGAATTTGATTCCCTGTGTAGAGTACCTCGGATAGAGAATGTCCCGGAATACGAGTTCCTAGCAGGAAGAACCTGAACCCTGGGGTCAGAGATTTGTGTGGCGAATTAACTTTTTGTCGTAAATGAGCATCCTTATTGAATTCAGACACAAATGTTCAAGTTCTTTATGCCGGGTAATTCTAGAACTCGGATAGTAGAGTAGTAAACGGACTATGAAGAGGGAGACTCCCCAATGCTCGAAAAAGGTATAAACGTGGGGGCAGCATGGACGCAACGGCGTTCAGGATCGACAGTTTAGTTATTCTTGGAACGGGAGGGCCGTCCCTATTGTGCCGTGCGGGTCTACTCTAGAACTTTAACCAGATACGAGTAGAGTAACCCGAACAACCCTCGATCCGAAGCCAATAAACTCTCTGTGCGAGAACCCGGTTAGTACTATATGGGCAGCTAGCGGCCTTGTAAGAGGTAGGCAGTGCCCGTTGCACAGGGGACCCTAGAGGGTGATTCGCTGGGCCTTTGCTCTATCACAGTAATGAAGCACAGTGCATCCGGAAGGCCACTTAAGTTAAGGTTCGCCCGATGTGGGCCTGTTCCTTGCTGCCCCGGATTATGTCACAAGACTGAAGACCTGATTGGGGATATCATGGGATTTCTTTTCTAAACAACAAACTTATTCCCTCTCCTGGCTGGGTGCCTCTGAAAGAGTGTTGTCACGTAATTTTATTAGTCTATATTCAGTGATGTGAAGACTTCCCTACCCATACTGCTCCGATGCCTTTTGCTGAAATATAATCAAACCAGGGTAATTAATCCGGCAACTGGCGGAATGACGTTGTGAATTGTTTGAGAGAGGTTTTTATGGATATCCAACTTGTATATAAAGTCCTTCTACTACCTTCGATTTTCCCTTCCTTCCTCACTCAACTCTCGAAGTCATTCTACTTCCTCCTCCTTCTTCCGAATAACTCAATACCCCTAACGCTTATTCTAAGCTTCCTCTCTCGACTTCTAATCCCCACATCTTTCGATCGATCAATTAATCAAAATGCACTTCTCCACCGCAATTGTTTCCTTCATGGCTATGGCTACCGGCGCCTTTGCCCAAGTGGCTACCACTGCAAGCTACGACCCCAACTACGACACTAGCTCTCTCTCTACCCTCTCGGTCACCTGCTCCGATGGTACCAATGGTCTATATACGAAGGGTTATCAGACCCTGGGCGCTCTTCCCGGCTTCCCACGCGTAGGTGCAATCGAGACAATCACCCAATGGAACTCCCCCAATTGCGGAAAGTGTTACAAGGTCACTTATACCACTACCGGGGCTTCGATCAACATTATTGGTGTCGACCGGGCTACTAGCGGGATTGTTTTGAGCCTGGGTGCGCTCAATGAGTTGACTGGTGGTCAAGGGGTGGACTTGGGACGTGTTCCCGTTACCTATGCCGAGACGGCTGCAACTGATTGTGGATATCCTGCTTAAGGTATTAATTCCCTTGCGCATTGGAAGGTGGCTGAGGGTCTGGTGATGCTGAGGTTAATAGTTTGATAGGGACAGATAGTACGATATGGTGAAACTGGGTGATGGGGGTATCGGGGGCAGTAATGGATTGCACAGAAGAGTGTTGTTAGGGAGTTTGGAACATCATTTGCATAATGTACTATCCTTCCAGGATGTAGCTTAGATTCTATTGATTGTAATAACTATAATAGTAACCTAAATATCTCATATAATAATATTATTATCCCAACAAAAATTTCTGAATAAGACTCACCCCGTGTGTGTGGGTCAAAGACAATACAAGAGCGAGTCTTGCATGTTCATAACAATCCGAAACCCTAAACTTGGTTTCTATTGAGGTTTAAACGAGATTAATAGAAATAGTTTTCTGACTTTTACATACACACCCTAATAGCAAAATGTGGAGCTACGGGAGCCTATGAGCATTCCTTCTTTGCCGTATCAGCCCCAAGCTCCTATCCGAACCGTTCGAGCCTGTGGTAAGAAAGGTAAGGGTACAAAGTGTTATAGATATTTGTCTAGATTTTAGACGGTTACGAAATGCCCATGCTGACTCAACTTCAATTAAGATCAAACTCAGGTTGGTATCTCTCTTGGTTTTCCAAGCGTATACATCCAGCTGATGTATATCATTCTATTTTTTAACCTTCACACTCAGGTTCAATAACGAAAAATTCATTACCATAGGTAAGGACGCGTTAGTTAGTGAAATTTCCTCTGAGTATGAAAAAACGAGACAGAGTATGGGTGCGCTGTTTGGTTAAATCTGCAAACATCTCCCGTTTTTTCTATCTTTTCCCCTCATCGTGCAAGCATCCTGGCTATCTCATGGTATCTCACTCGCAAAGTATCCGTTCGTACCTAGGGGGGGGGGGGGTGAAGACAAATGTGTAGGGCTTACCAGAATTGCCTGTTTTCAAGTTGCATTCGCTTGAATATCCCTCGGTGAAACCCCTGGGGAAGGTTTCTTTTTTTTAATGTTTTTTTTCTTCACATATTTGTATTATGGCATAACTTAGACAGCCACCATGGTGTATTATAAAACAGGCAGATAGGGGCTTTATAGAATTAGATACTAGCCTATATACTGCATGAGAGCGTGTGTACCTCAACAATCGGGCCTATTTTTTTCTTCTTTTCCCTAACTTGTTTTTCTACAGCCTTCACTTTTCACCCATTTACTCTCTCATGAGGTAAACCTTTCTCCTTATTGATGCTGAAGGCACAAAACTTTTTGGTTCCACTATCTCTTTTTGAACAGCACTGTTATCGCACTATGCCTTGACCGCTAAATCTGGCCCCGGCGGTCTCTCGCTCACCCTTCTTCGAGCGCTTCGTAAACTCCCCCCACTCGGAATGTATTGCAGGGGTTTTCCCCTACGTATCGGCAGCCCAGCCAAGTGGGAACCCTAAGGTTAAGACACTCGAGCCAAAACTCACTCGAAAGCCAACTTAATATCATACCTAAATACCCGGGCAAACATAGAACGTTTTGAACAAGAACACTAGCAAGCCCTTGGACTAAATCTCGATATATGGTGCCTTGCGTCAAAAATGCAGACCTAACTTAATAGAACACGTAACACCTAACCTTGTGCGGAATAAAGGCTATACCTTGAAATTCCAATTTCTCAAGGTTCTGTGTTCAAATCCCCTGCAATTTCAGCTTTTTAGTAGAATTTTAGTTTGGGTCGACGATAAAACTTGCTGCTCTCTCATTGGCCGGGTGACCCAGGAACAAATGAAAACCGTTTCGCCCGACTTGCCCTTAACCCCCAGGGTACTGACTAGTGTCAAACCAAGCTATCCTACTGTGGAAGCGACGTTTTCTGATCTTTTTTTTATTTTTTTACCGCAGCAATCACATCTCCTACCGCTAGGCAAGCAACTTGAATCTACACCTCACCGTTCCATAATCCTTCCCACCGCTGTTACGCAAGCAATCAGAGCGTACTCGAGTACAGTACACCTCACCTTTCCACAAACCTTCTCCCCACTCTCTGATACTACCTTACTCCTTTAAATCCAAGATGTCTTCTACGACACAAACAGTCTATTCTTCTAAACAATCATTGTATTATTCGAAACAAACGTTCTATTCTTTGTATTCTTCCAAAAAACCAACTCCTTCGGAGATATCTGACCAGATCCTGAATACATCTGCGTCTGGTGAAGCGGATAGCCTTGAGTTCGCCAACCTTGCCCTAAAGGATGCCACCTTGGTTCTTGACCGTCTGTTTGATTCCAATGATGATCTGGAGAGGCATAAATTTCGGTAACTCCCTTCACAATAAGCAATCTGTGCCAGCTAACCCAAATTAGAGTTCACTTTTCTGCGCCCGAAGGTTACCTCCGAGTCGTATTCCCTACCTGTCTCCATGAGGCTGCGAGTGCATGGCTAGTAAATGAATATGCTGAATGGAGGGCTGCTGGACTTGTTAAGTGTGAGGCTGCCAAGGCTATAGATGCGATACCCTCTTTAAGTGAGTCTACTCTGTCACCTCCTTGAATAGTGTCACTAAGGAGATGCTTCAGGAATCCACAATTTCGGTGGCAATTATTCTGGCAGTGTGAAGGAACCAGACTTCTCTTTCGTCCCTCTTGGCCCTAACAGGGTGCGAAGAGAGTTCCCAACGGTGATCCTAGAGTCTGGTTGGGGGAGCGAGCTACGTGACCGCTCCAATGACTGCCGTCTCTGGCATGAAGGGTCTGGAGGGCTCGTTAGTGTTGTGATCTTGGTACAACTCTATATGCCAGATCATCAGAACCGAATCAGGGCAACACTATCAATCTCTCACTGCTCTCCTGGAGCTAGCGCTGAGTCTACTACAACCAGGGTGGTGTGTTTCCCTTCTGCTGTCAGTGGGTCTCGAATTTTATTTCACTAAAATCAAATAGGATCTGTTTCCAATTCCCAGCTTAAACCGTCTGACGCCAGACCGCCTGCGAGATGGTCTTGATGTTACTATGGGAGAGTTGTTTGGAGGGCGCTGTCCGAAAGGTCACTGCCCAGGGACAGTTCTCAAGCTGCGGGTTGGTGTGCTGCGTGAGACGCTATTACCGTTCATCAGACAACTTGGATATCAGGCAGCCTGATTTTTAGAAATAGATAGAGAAAAGGCTACAAACTTCAAGTATGCTTAATGACTCGAGAACAGTTACGAAAAGTTAGATATAAACTAACGTATGGGGCTGTATTGCTTCCACTAAAGACATAGTTTAATGAAGATCATACCTATGATACATCGCACTAGCTTCCGGCCGCGAGCTTGAAGCCAAATCCGGAAGCCGGCCTACGGTTCCCACTCTCACCCACCTAGGAAAAGCCAACGTAGTATGATATGAAGTCCCGTAACCCCGAAACAAAAACCCCATTCCACGACTCCCACATCAAAACCTCGCAAAAAAAAAAAAACTCTCAAGGGGGTATGCAACTGGAAAGCAAGGAAAAGAGAGTAAATATGATGCAAATTCCGAGCCCTGATAGCTTACACCAATACAATAGAAATATCCCCACTATGCTCAAATTCTAGACTGTAAACGGAAATCGATAAATCCTTATCCGACCACATAAGAAAATTGGTTGAGGTTTGGATGGGTATTTCCTTTGGCTAAAAGAGAAATATTTGACTAGAGGCTATTAGAACATAAAGTCGGAGAGGGGGCCATGGCCCTTTGCTTTTATGACAAGCTAGGGGCGGCATATTCCAGAGGCTAGAGTAGCGCTATCACTCCAGGGTACCCTTCCTCAGTAGCTTGATCGAATGCTGATTTGCCATCGTTATCTAATTTGTTGGGGTTGACGTCGTCCCGTCCGAGTAGTATTCTCACCACTCCCTCGTGACCATTCCAAGCTGCACGATAGAGTGGAGTGTGGCCGTTGTTATTTTGCTTGTCGGTGTTGACGCCTCGTCCAAGTAGTATTTTCACCACTCCCTCTCGCCCACAGTAAGCAGCAATGAAGAGCGGTGGCTGGCCATGGTTATCTGGTTTGTCTGGGTTGACGCCGCCCCGTGCGAGTAGTATTTTCACCACCACCTCTTGCCCATTCCAAGCAGCACGGCAGGGTTGTGTTCGGCCGTTGATATTTAGTTTGCAGGAGTTGACGCCTCGTCCGAGTAGTATGTTCACTACTCTTTCGTGCCCATTGAAGGCAGCGCCCCAGAGCGGTGTTTGGCTGTCGATATCTGGTTTGTTGGGGACGATGTCGTCTTGTGCGAGTAGTATTTTCACCACCCCCTCGTGCCCATTCCAAGTAGCACTATAAAGTGGAGTTCGGCTACTTTTATTTGGTTTGTCAGGGTTGACGTCGTCTCGTGTGTAGTATTTTCACCACTCCCTCATGCCCATTGTCAGAAGCACCCGCGAGTGGTGTTTGGCCGCTGTCATCTGGTTTCTCGGGGTTGAGGCCGTTTCGTGCGAGTAGTATTTTCACAACTGTATCTTGCTTACAGCAAGCGGTAATGAAGAGTGGTGTTTGGCCGTGCTTATCTGGTGTGTCAGGGTTGACGCCGTCTCGTTTGAGCAACATTTTCACCACTCGAGCGTGCTCATTCAAAACAGCACGATAGAGTGGAGTTTGACCGCTGTTTTCTGGTTTGTTGGGGTTGACATCGTCTCGGTTGAGCAGTATTTTCACCACTCCCGCGTGCCCATTCGAAGCAGCACCCGCGAGTGGTGTTCGGTCGTAATTATCTGGCTTGTTAGGGTTGATGTCATGTCCTAGTAACATTTTCACCGCCTCCTCGCACCCATTCAAAGCAGTGTTCGGCCGTCGCTGTTTGGTTTGTCGGGGTTGACGTCGTCTCGCCCGAGCAGGATTTTCACCACTCCTTCGTTGCCCATTATGGGCAGCCCACAAGAGCAGGGTTCGGCCGTGATTATCTGGTGTGTCGGGGCCGATGTCATCTCGTCCGAGGAGCATTTTCACCACTCCTTCGTGTCCATCGAAAGCAGCATACCGAAGTGGCGTTATGCTACTGTTATCTGATTTGTTGGGGTTGGCGTCTCCTGGAAGTAGCATTTTCACCACTTCTTCGTCCCCACTCCACGCAGCACCCCAAAGCGGTGTGTGGCCAATGTGATCTGGTTAGTCGAGGCTAACGCCGTCCCGTCTGAGCAGCATTCGCACCATTTCCTCGTCCCCATTCCTAACAGCCCACCTGAGAGGTGTGTTATCCGCACAATCCTTTTGGTTGATATCGCAACCTTAAATCAGTACCAGGCCCGCTGCAATCTCAGCAATCCCGAAGAATGATGCATAATGTAGACCACTGAATAGGGAAATTTTAAAATCAGCAGTATGACAATAATTCCTCTATGCTTGCAAGAGGATCCTGGGCATAAGGCTCTTGCAGTCGTCAAATAGTTTTAGCGCAAGCATTTTTGCGCAATCTGAAAGGTCCCTTTTTGCATGAACTCCCCAATACAGAGAAGAATGTTCGAGAAATGGTGTATCTTGGAGGCAAGGGGAGGGACTGGTAGAAAGGGCCTTGAACTTCAAGGAATTCAGATAAGCTGAGCAGGCTTCTGCCATTGCCGAGTGAGCTGCGCCGAAAAGGCCGGGATTAGCCCGGAGGTATTCTTGAAGCGTAAAATGGATTAGCCGGACCGTAGAAGCCTCCTTTTCTACCGCAACGAGTCCTTGACAACGGGCTAATAAGTACGATCTTGGCGACAAAATTCGTGGCCCCTTTCCCCAAATGCCAAGCATCGCGCATTCCAACAACCATGACAGAGCCCCCTACAACACCGGTCAAAACAGTACCTGGAGGTGAATGGACTACACCAGTCCATACTAAAGTTCTTGCTCTTTGTGAGTCTGGAATGTCAAAGCATGAAGTTACGCGACGTACCGGTGTACCACTACCGACAATTCGGAGGTGGGTTAAAAACCCACATCAGCGCAGACCTCATACTCAATTGTTAGGCACAGAGCTCCACGGTACATTTCTAGGGACAAGTTACCCTACCTAGCGCAAAGATCTCCTGTGGAAAATTACAACTCACCCCCCTCCGGCCCCGACATTGGACCGCTAGGTCAACACTGGTCGCCGAGGGAGTTGTGTCCCCTCACCAAAACCCACAGTCAAGATAACCCATCAAGTAACACCGTTATGGTCTAGTTGGATACTCATGTGACTTCTTTCATAAGGTCACGTGTTCAACTCCCTGCCTCGTCATAGTTATTTTAGCTTAAGTTGAGAGCGGTCTTTGACTAGAAGCAAGTCTTCATTAGAGTCATGCGACCATGGAGTTTTTACTGAAACATGAAGTTAGAATTCCTAGCTAGGAATAGAATCTTCTTTGGTGAAAAACTATCGGTTCAATAAAGAGTTATGTGGAAACTCATAGAATGTGATAGTAGCTTTGCGTGAAAGTTAGACACTTCAGTCTGGAAAGTCACCCAGCATCAGGAAAATGTTTTTGCAAGGTCCAGGGTGATCCTGAATGCTCCTGAACCACCAGTGGGGGTTTTGGTCGCCATAGTCCTTCCTGGTCCATGCTGATCCACCCTGGTCCACTTCGCGTAACCGAAGTGGGCGAACGTGAACCAGCGCAGACCAGCGCGGACCAGGGAGCACCAGGGGAACCGTAACCGCCCCTGGTGGACCAGGATGTGTTTTTACATTTTCCTGATAAGTACTAGAAGAATAGTCTATACCCAGGAAGGGGGTCGGGGAACCCTCAAAGGACCTGTTAGCACAAGACCGATAACTATAATTGCAACCATTAGTTCGATTCATAGTCAACAGTTGTATAATGCTGGAAGACGAGATCATAAGATACATATGCAGTTTGACTTCTGACGGAGCTAACAAAAGAAGACTGGCCATCTTCGGTTCAGCGGTTGGTCTCTCTACATTAGCAAACGTGGGTGATTATGCGTAACTTGATTCACTTCGGATAAAAGATTGTGCGAACACTACAGGAGGTGCCTACACCATCGTAGAATAAAAGTTCTTACGTGTCTACAAGTCACATATGGGTGCAGAGGTTCTCAGGGTCAGACAGAGTTTGCACCTCTGTTGAAGTCAGTAAAAAGAGTAAGAGGTACTTAGTTATATGAAAAGATTATGTAGCCTGTGAATACCCAGACGCGGAATATAAAAATCGAGGTGTCTTCGCAGTTTATACAACGAACAAGCAACGGAGAAGAGACCTTAACAATATATACACGTTACAACTTTAAAAAATTCTTATTGCACTACTACATTTATCTTGAAACATTCGTCTCCCTAGACGATACTCTCCATATACATTTTTAGCGATTAGGGCCATAGCATAATAACACTTCATTACGCTACTCCCATAACCTCAATCCAGTTGGCTACGCAGCCTCACCAAGCATGAGATCAGCAAAAAAACAATCTGTCTTTTGTGCTCCACGGTGAGCCATGTTGTTGAGTATTATGTTTTGGCTAATCGTGAGTAACCCCGGTTAATCATCATGCTTCTGATTGTGTCCCCTAATAATCAGATACAAATCTTAATTTTAGCAAAATATGAGCTATTTTTATCCATATCTCATAGACATTTTATATTACAAAGTGGTATGTTATGAACTCAAATTTCTCAACTTCGGTATGTAAAAGGTCCGTGAGTTCTTAATAAAAATTGCTCATATTTTGCAGAAAACAGAATTAATATCATCTTCTTTAGTCAAACTAACGGGAGTTTTAATATCGCGATCATAGGACTCATGATGTGCCAAAACGTAAAACTCAATAACATGAGACACAGGGGGCCGGCTGTTTGTTTGCTGATGGATACTCGCGGCGAGATTAAGAACTGGGACACTCTAATGCAACCAGCCACACCATCGCGAAAATTCAACCCCGCTTGAACTCTCTACTCATAACCGGCAATTTTCAATACGGTCCAATCAAAATGAAAGGTCCTATTACAAGATCTCGTTCTCGGAAGCAAAGAAAGGGCCATAAAGATACCGATCCCAGTATACGAAGTACAGTAATAGCCCTTCACCAACTACAGACACGCAAGCCACTTTCAGTTAGAGAAATTACCGAAGAGACAGGAGTACCCAGATCAACCGCGGCTCGAATTATCAAGGATGCTGAGCAAGCTTCAAGCTGGTCTGAAGAAAAGGAGAACCGTGCTCCAAACCAGTTACCACTAGCGAATTTAAGGTCAAAGCCGAAGAGTGGACGGCCACTCAAATTCAACGATGCACAGCGGGCCCAGGTGATCCACACTGCAACACAAGATGCAGTCCAGCGTCGAAAGAATTGGAGTACGATTACGAAAGAACTTCCCTTCAAGATTCACCGTACTTGGGTATCCAAGATTTTACGCAATGCAGGATATACTCGAGCTGTAGCAGAATCAAAGCCTCGACTTTCGAAACAGAATACGACACATCGCCTTGAATTCAGCACTTATTGGAAGGATATCCCAATAAGAATTGGGGACAGAGAGGTTGGGATAGATGCTTTTGATGGGTGGATTAGTACTGACGAGATGTACTTTATTGTGGGAGAGCATTTTGGTCCAGAGTTGGTTACGAGATTGGTAGGAGAGTCTGAAAAATATCACAAAGATTGCGTCAATGAGGAGCGACCTGGTCAGACCCGGCTGATGTTCTGGGGAGCAATTACCTATGGAGTACCCTGCTGTGAATGCCCATTCTTTATATGGGAGCAAGAGACAGCTGAAGAAAAGGAGTTAGCTACGGAAAAGCTAGCAGAAGAAAATAGGTTAGCGGAGGAAGCTGCAACAAAACATGATCCCAACTGGTATGCAAATGAGCTTGCAAGGCGGAAGTTGTTACCAAAAGGTGAACGCCCACGGGGACGCCCAGCAAATCCATACAAAGTTACAAAAAAAACTCGAGGAAAAAAACTTAAGGGTGGAATTGATTGGTATCGATATCGTGAGAGCATTTGTGAGAAGGAGCTTTATCCCTTCTATCACCGGATGGAAGATTCAGCCAGACGTAGTGAGCGAGGCAAGATCTACCTAATTGAGGATGGAGCCGGACCACATCGATCCCGGCACCTCAATACCCACCACGAAGCCAATCATATCAATAAGATTAATTGGCCAGCATCATCACCCGACCTAAATCCTATCGAGCATGTTTGGGAATACATTCGAGATAGGATTTCCAAGCACCGGCCATTTCCTAATACCAAAATTGCAACCGAGGAGGCATGGGTTCATGAGTGGAAAGCTATTCCTGTAGAAGTTACCAATTCCTTTATTACTGCTTTACCCCGAAAAATGCGTGAAGTTTATAGGCATCAAGGAGGAAACCTCTTTCATGGGTAGTCACGGTCTATACTTCTGTTACTTTTCTATTTGTCAATATTATTATACTCGAGTAGTTACGGTTGTGGTTGCTGTTGTATTAGTTCAATCTATGGGACAGGCGGTTGCATTCAGTCGGGATGTCCCAGTTCTTAATCTCGGCGCGAGTATCATCCATTTGATATATGTGCTCAGACGGAACTGAGAGGGGAGAAGACTCTGCTGGGCGAAATTGGGGCAACAAGTGGGATTGTAAGTTTCTGGACGCACAGTTTAGCGTGCACTTGAGTTGGAAGGCTATACATACTATAAGGCTTATAAGTAGCCATTTATCAGCCAGGAAGCTCAGAAGGAGAGACTCAGTTATGCTACCAAGCATGATGATAAGCCAAAGACATGGTGGCGGCAACACATCTATTCAGACGAGTCAATTTTTGACACCTCCCGCCAAGGTTCCGATTGGGTTACCAGACTCCCTACCGAACGCTACTATAAGGATTGCATCCAATTTTCCTTTACCAGTGGGTGGGCATCTTTAGCCATATGGGGTGCAATAAGCTATAATTGGAAGTCACCCTTTGTAACGGCCCCATGGGGTGGTGCCATATTCTATGAGGGTAACGATACTAGCTCTATAGCAAAGTGCGCTATCTGGTGAGACTAAGTACCGGAGGCTCGGACGAGGTTGTTGTAACAAACTTCTTACTATATCGCAACTACTAAGTAGTTTCTAATAGTAGGTGTTTGGTAAACCAACTCGAAATACTAAGATTCTCGAAGCGAACTGAAGAAGTAACTGTTCAACCAAGTATATTAAAAACTCTGTCTGTCGAAGTCTGCCTTCTCTAAGTCCGGAAAATAGCAGGTCTTAAATACACTGGTTAGGCTACCCGAGCCTTTGTAATCAAATAACCATAAGGCTCTGAAATGGCAGCCTTGAAACATTATATAAAACAAATTAGGTATTATATCAATATCCTGATACAAAATATAAAACATATAAAGTATCAAACGATACTCAAAACCAAACATAAAATATATAAAGTATCAAACGATACTCAAAACTAAACATAAAATATATAAAGTATCAAACGATACTCAAAACTAAACATAAAATATATAGAGTATCAAACGATACTCAAAACCAAACATAAAACATATAGAGTATCAAACGATACTCAAAACTAAACATAAAACATATAGAGTATCAACTGATACTCAAAACCAAACGATACTCAAAACCAAACATAAAACATATAGAGTATTAAACGATACTTGAAAACCAACCAGTAACCTGTATCAGTTACACCCCGAAAACAAAATAAAACCCTTATTTCCAACACATAACTAAGAAAACATTATTCCTTGCTATCATAATCAGTATCTAAATGGGGTTCCCAGAACCCTCTGTCCACCGGGAGTTCACTCGAAAATCTTTCGTGACCATCCCAAACAGGAGAAAAACAAACCGTAATATAACCTGAAAACATACTAGGAAATTCCTCCCCTGGCATGTTATCAGTTCACCATGCCTGTACCATCTCTTGAGAGTTCTTGAGTCCTTCTAGTAGTTCCTAGCTGTTCTCGCTTGTTGGGTATCCCTTCTACTTGACCAAGAATTGTGCTCTGCCGTGCCTTTGTCTGTGTTCGAGAATCGACTCAACTTCCCATTCATGCTCTTCATTTGTCACAAACGGTGACCAGAAGGAGAGGTTTTCACATAACTTATACTTATAACTCAGAGTGTTTAGTATTTTCACATGACTACGCGATAGCGTATCATTCCTTTGTTATAATTAGTTTATTGTTTTAACATGACTCACGATTGTGGTCATATGATTATGACTTTCGCACATGACTCATAGTTATGAGTCATGAGTTGCGGAAAGAACGGTTATAAAAGAGAGCCCTTATGGCCTCTTGGTTTAGACAAGCTTCTCGCCCTCTACTTTCCCCCCCCTACATTTCTAAACTCTTCTACAATCCCGTTTTGCTTCCGGGACACACACCACCACCCCCCCGCCCCTCTCCGTCCCATGTCGGAAATACCCCCCATCCCCCCAGGCAACCAAGAACTGGCAGCCGCCATCTCGCGAGCCTCCACACCACGCAACATCCAAATCCCCCCATCCCCCTCCCCAGTCCCCAGACCCTCGCCCCCCCTAGCTTTCCTCGCGGATATCTTTCGGCAGACGAGGGACGAGCTTCGTCTCCCCCCCAATCTGGTCCCCGACCTCTCTGACTCTAGCCTCCAGTCCATCACCCCCGGTGAAGGTTCCATCCTCTCCATCCTCTGTTCCACAGTCTCCGGCATAGTAGCAATCACTACCCAGCTCGAGTCCATTACCAAACAAGTCGACGACCTCAGAAATGAGAACGGCGAACTCCGCTCACGAATCCACGACCTCTCCTCCTATATCACAAATGCTTCCGTTACGCCAGAAGATCTCACCCCCATCACCTCAGCCCTTCGTGACCTGTCACATAGGGTCTCGGCCCCCACACCAGCCCCACCCACCCGCCCCCGGCCCCGGCTAAAAACACCCAGCCCCCGCACCCATCCAAACAAGCTGCCCCACAAGGCCCCGCTGCCCAGCAAAAATCCCGCAATCCCCCCCCCCCCCACACCTCGCACCAATAAACCCCGCAATCCATTGCCCATACTACGATACAAGACTCGGCAAAATGTTCGGTAACCCCGAGCTTTACGCCAAGGCTTTCCCCCACTCCTGGGAGGCGGAGCAATTCCGCGCCGGAGAATATGACCTGTCTGCTTTCACAGATGCCACCCTGCACCCGGATTACAAACCCCAAAACCAACCAACGTACGCCCAGGCGGCTGGCTCCGAAGGAAAAACCGGAAAAAAGAAACCCAAGCAGGCCAAAGCAACAGAGGTTGCGAGCAACAAGGACAGAGCCTTAAAAACCTCTGCCCCCCCCCTCCACTTTGCCTCAAGGCGTTTCTTTGCCCCTCGCTCCTCCCATGCCCCTCATCCCCTTTCAAGACGTATCGCTCGCTCCCTTCCCGACATTGTCGCCAATACCCTCACTGACTCAAACTGCCTCCTCCCAAAGGGTTTCTTCGCCAAAGCCAATGACCGAGGCGCAGTCTCACTCACCTGCACAGACCCGCAAACGCCCGCTTCTTCCTATGCCCCCTACTTCGATATGCTCACAAGGCGCTTCAACCAAGCCTTCCCAACAGGCGACAACCCCTGGCTCCCCTTCTGCCTCGCCCCGACCGCTGTACAGCTGGTCATACACAGCATCCCCACCGATGAAATGCTCGAAGACGATGAGCAACTCTACCCCCATCTCAAAGCATCTATTGGTTTCGCGAAAGCGGTCCAAATCCAGTCGGCCAGGTACCTTAACCCTGACCGAGCTACTCGAACCGCCAAAGAAGCGCTTTCGGTGGTTGTCTCCGTTGACCCCGACGACGTTCCAATTCCTACCCCCTCCATCTTCCTCTACTCAGAATGCCGCAAGGTGGAAAAAGCTATCTCCGCCAACCGCTACACACAATGTTCCAACTGCTGCCGTTTCGGCCACGCCGCCGCCCGGTGCAAACAAAAGCACCCATCCTGCCCCATCTGTGCACTTCACCATACCAAGGCCGCTCACAGGTGCCAAAACCCCACCTGTCCCAAAGGGGGCAACGAAAGGCCCGTGGCTGAATGCTGCCCCACCTCACCGCCCCATTGTGCCAATTGCGGCAACGACCATACCGTCTACGCCAAGGAATGCAAGTCCCGCCCCATCCCCCCTGCTCGCCCCGTGCCCCCGCCGGAGTCAGTCAGCTCTGCCTCATCCTCGGACAGTCAAGAATCCATGGATGTGGAAAAGGATGGCCCACCAGCACCCACTACTCCCCAGACCCGTCCAACCACCGATCCTAGCCCTGCCACCCCCCGCCCCGTAACCGCCGTTCATGTGCCACCCACAGGCGCGATGGGTCCTGCTCCCTCAGGCCCCCCTGCGCCCCCCGTAACTCCTGTCAACCGTCGGGGTCGTCCCCGCCATGATTAACACCCAACCCATCAACAGATCCGTGAGGCCGGCCCCCACACCCGAAATCACACTCATTCAACACAACAGCCTGTGAAGCTGGGATGTGTTTCTTTCATTATTCTCGTCATTTTCAATGCGCCACCCTCCGCAGTTGGTTTTTTTGCAAGACCCTCCGTCCTCCAAGGGCTTTTTACCAACTTTTAATGGGTATAAGTCTTTCGCCCCACCCTCGCCCCTCCCCAAGGTGGCCTGCTATATCTCCACGGAATTTTTAAAATCCAACCCCGTTCTTCCAAGCTTCACGCCGGACGTGAACGACTGCATGCATATTGATATTTACACCCCTTCAGGATACTTCGGCACCAGTTTCCCTCGTTTCCGCCTGGCGAATATTTACTCACGCTCCAGGTACCCACAACTACACACAGTTAGACCAGACCAGATTTTTGTTTCCCTTGACGTTCCCTACCTCGTAGTAGGGGATTTCAACATCCACAGCCCGCGCACCGACCCCCTCCGCCTCCCCTTCTCTCAGGAAGCCTCCATTGCCGACCCTTACTTTGACAAAGACGATGACCTCAGCTTTACCTGCATCAACATCCCAGGGGAATACACCCGCTACCCCCTCTCCGGCCCCCACAGGCCCAGCGTCATAGACCTGGCCTTCGCCAACCCCGCTATGTTTCCTTTCGTACACAATTGGGACACCTCATCCCTACCCTTCACTGGGTCGGACCACGTCCCTATCTCCATCTCTCTCTCTGCTCCCCTCCGTCAGACCCCCCCCCCCCTGGCCAAATGGGACCTCTTGGACTGGACGGCCCTAGAGCCCACACTCAAGGCCTTTCGCGTCCCCCCGCCCCCCCCGCACCCCTCCCCCCAGCAGTTTGACTACTGGTTCTCAGCCTCCCTGTCCTGCCTAACCTCAACTCTCAGAACAGCTGCCCCCACATCACGACCATCGGCCAAATCTAAGCCATGGTGGACACCTCTCCTCACTGCGCTCCGCAAAGAGTACAGCAAAGCCATGAGAAAAGCAAAGAAGCTCCAAACTACACAAGCAAGGGAAACGGCCAGGCTCTCAAGGAATGGTTATTTTAAAGCCATCAAGTGCGCCAAGTCTACGTACTGGGCTGACTTCCTTGCTAAGACCACCCCCAACAACATCTGGACCGCCAAGAAACTGGTCACCCCCAGGCAGGCGGTAAGGTTCCCATCCCTCCCAGACGCAAACGATCCCACTTCTATCAACAACGCCCTCCTCGCCCACTTCTTCCCGCCTCGGTCAGAACCTCCACCCAGGGGGAGGCTCTCACCCATACCCAACGCGCCCCCTCTCACTCAAGACGAAATCTCCCTGGCCCTCGCCAAATCCTCCCCCTCCTCGGCCCCAGGGCCAGACGAAATATCCTACTCCGTTTGGAAGCACATCCACAAGCACTACCCTGACATACTTTTAAATCTCCTGAACCCCCTCCTGATATATGGGTACCACCCTCCTTCGCTAAAAATCGCCAACAGAGTCGTTTTGGACAAGCCAGGCAAGGCCTCCTACGACTCCCCTGCGGCCTTTCGCATCATAGTCTTACTAAAAACCGTTTCCAAGATCTTGGAAAGAATCATGGCGACCCGTCTTTTCGCCCTAGCCAAGCTATCTGGCCTACTCCACCCCAACCAGTGCGGTTCCGTGCCAGGCCTTGGCACCTTCGACGCCTGCACCACCCTAGTCCACGAAGTTAAGACACTCCAACGCACCCACCGCAAGGTATCCTCCCTCTTCCTTGACATCAAGGCTGGTTTCGACAACGTCGACGCCCTCACCCTCCACAAACGCCTCCTGGATAAAAACACCCCCAAATACATGGTAGACTGGGTCTCTTCTTTCCTCTCAGAACGAAGATGCACCCTGGTTTACCAAGGCTCCCCAAAGACCCCCGCCCCAGTCACAGTCGGTACCCCTCAAGGGTCCCCCATCTCTCCTCTCTTGTTCCTCATATACGTGGCTCCCCTCCACACAGACATAAAGGGAGGCCTTATGCTTTCCTACGTCGACGACTTTGCACTCACAGTCTCCACCCCTCCTACCGGTCCAATGTACGCCGGCTACAAAGCCTATTCACATCCTTATCCCAACGCGCCGCAACCCTGGGTGTGTCCTTCTCCATCCCGAAGACGGAACTCATCCATTGGCGTACCCCAAGCCAAAGAGGCACCCTCAAAGCCAACCACCCTGTCACCCTCAACGACCAAATCTTCCGCCCCTCCAATGAGGTAAGGTGGCTCGGTTATTGGTTCTCCCCTGCCCTCAACACCACCCATCACTTCGAAAGACGCCTGGCCTTAGCCAATGCTGCGTTCTCCTTTCTAAAAAGAGTCGCCTCTCCAGGGGCGGGGGTCCGCCCTTTCCTCTCACACCGGCTCGCCATGGGACTCATCCTCCCAATCCTCACCTACGGCGCGGACCTCTTCGTCCCGAACACCCATTCCACCACCCGCATGAGTTCCTTCTGGCACAGAGTCCAGAGGTGGACCACCAACTGTTTCTTCGCCACCCCCATCCCAATACTGTCCAGGGAAGCATGCCTCCCTCCCCTTGGCCCCTACTGCAGACACAAGAGACGCACTGCGGCACTTAGACTATGCTGCTCACCTCCCACCCTCAACCCCGCAGCCGCCCGCCTTCCCCCTACTTTCCCCTCCCTGTCGAGCTTCAGGGCCGCTGACTCAGCCCGACCATTGGCTGATAAAGCAGGCCCGATGTACCGCCCCCTTAGCTGGAACATCCCGGTCCCCACCCCCTCCTTGAGGAGACACCTCCCCATCGATGACCTCGCACACATAGCCTTCCCCCTCGGACACGGCTTCCCTCGCTTCCCCCAGATCGGACAAACACCCCTCCCCCCGACAGAAGACATCCCGCCCCCGACCCTCATGGCACGAACTTATGCCATACTCAAAGAGAGGGCTCACAAACTCATGCTCCAGGACTGGGATGATTCCCTCCCGGCACCACCCTATTACACGTATCCCGCCTCTACGACCCCCCACCCCTTCATGGGACTCGACAAGTTCGCCGCCGGCCGCATACATCAGATGCGCTCTGGCAAAAGCTACTTGCTGGCCCACCCTACCTGGCGCGACGACCCAGATCGCCCGCCCACCTGCCCTCGGTGCCTAGAAGCCCCAGAAACCTTCGAACACGCCATCCTACACTGCCCCGCCAGGGCTGAAGCCAGACACTCCCATCTAAGTGGGGTCGAAAGCCTCTCGCCCGAGAGCCCAATTTGGAATCACCCACCCTCCCTCTCAGCTCTCCGAAGCTTCATCCTAGACACCCGCACTGGGTTCCCCCCGAGGACCCTTCCCCCTTTGAAGAATAAAAATCCGCTCCAACCACCCCCCCCCCGAAGTAACACCACCCCTTATCCCCCCTCCTACGATCAATGCATTTGTTTTTTGTAATGTTACGAGTTATGAAGTGTGTTGGATTTTCCCTATATTTTTATGTTTTTGACAGACGAGGCCGGTGGTTTTTGGTCTCACTACTTAGTACTATCAGGGCGTGGGATATGGTTTCTTTTGTTATATGTTTTTGCTTTATAGGTTTTGTTTTTTCCATAGCCTCCGCTACATGAAGCTTTTTGTACCTTAAACAATGAACGCATGATATAAAAAAAAAAAAAAAGGCCTCTTGGTTTAGACACGAACCATCTCCTCTACACCTCCGGCGATTGAAATCTCAACACCACGAGAAATCATCGTCAGTTCCATCCTTTCTCCAACGCACTCTCAGTGAGCTGCACCCCCCCCCTATGATAGATTCGGACTTGGGCACCCGTTTCTTAGGGCCTGTCCCATCCCCCTCTTCGCTTTTGTTTCGCGTCCTCGCTTAGCATTTGCACGGTCGGCAACACCCTCGCGTCCATGTTACAGACGGCTGGGATCATGGTTCGCAGTAAGAGAAAACTTTTCACAAGGCTACGGTCGATTTCTCTACTCTCTTCGATTACGTTTCGCTCGAGGCTGCCTAGTCAGACACGCACATGTTTCCGATAGTTCCTACGATACTTGGGTCTACCCCTCCTCTCCTCCGCTCGGTTCCATCCCGTGGCTCGGTTACAGCCAAACTTCCTCTCATTAGCTGGCACTCTTACTGCCAACGGTCACCACCCATCCCTGGCGGCGGGCTCGGTCGCACCCCTCGGTTACGCTCGGTCATGGTATTGCACTGCCTCCTTGGACGATGTCAACGCCTTGGGTTACGGAGTAATGTGATGGATTTGCTTGGGTTTAGCGCTTGCTGTACCCCCGTTCTGTGTTCTGTAGTCTTGGGCTAAAATTTCACGGTCGGGTTTCTGTTAGAGCACTCGGGATATAAACGGAGTTTCTTTTGTACTTTGTTTTAAAGGGGAGGAGTTTTCGGGTCCGGTTTTCCTGTTGTCTCCTGCCTGTCGTGTTGGTAATTTATTTCTGTTGTCTACTTAGCCGATAGGGGTTTTTTGTCTTCGCGGCGGGATTCTGCGGTTGGTTCCATACCAGAGGGACTTGGGATGATGGTTTTTTCCGGTGGTCCGAGGTGGATTTCTTTACACAGGGGGTTTTTCCTTACCATAGCTTACCACTGCATGTAGCCTTTGTACCCCGTAGTTGATAAATCAAAGCGCATGATATAAAAAAAAAAAAAAAAAAAAAAAAAGGCTTCTTGGTTTAGAGTTCTTTACGCAATCATCTAAGTTATTTTCCTACAATATACTTTTATCTCTACACTTTACTATCTCGGGCTGAGAATATAGTGTTTCTCACGAACTAAGCGATAGACTGCACGAAACCGGAGTCTGTACACTCAGCGGTTATTATTCGTGCGTATCAAAGATAGTGCGATCACTATCAAGAAAGAGGTTACCTACTGCGAGTATCGCCCGAAGGAAAGAGGATAGTTACATTTGATTGCGTCACATACGCAGTACTTAACCAGGAACAAAGAAAACGGAATCACCACGAGAAGACGACATAGAAGTAGCGGTATTCGATACTACTACACTAGGAGAAGCACTCAACCAGACACTAGGAGAATCATGGGCAACGAGCCCAGATCCACCAGAACCAGCATCATCAGTGGGATCAGAAGCAACCACGCTACCGGGAGGAACCTGAAGAAATACAATGTCGCTAGAAGGAGGAACAGCAGGTGCGGAAAATACCGGCACCCAAGTACCGGAACTCACCACGGAACAACTCCAGCAAATTATACAAACCTTACAGGAGGCAACCGAAGACCGAAAATTAAAGAACCAGAAACGTTCACAGGAGAAAGAACCAAACTTAGAGGATGGTTGGCACAGCTCAAAGTTTACTTCACAGCTGTGTGATGGACTGAAGGCCACTATACGGACAGAATCTTATACACATCGAGCCTTTTAAGGGGAGATGCAGGAGCATGGATAACCCCGTACGCGGAAGGACGACTCTCTCATGAATGGGAAACATGGGAAGCGTTCGTGGACGAAGTCAAAAATCAATTCGGAGCTATCGATGCTATGGGAGAAGCAAGACTTAAAATACAAAAACTACGACAGGGAAACAGGACCATGACGGAATACTGGAACGAATTCAGACTTGCAGCTACAGAAGCAGAATTGGACGACCATACAGCAGGAGAATGCCTACTAGCGGGCATGAATACGATACTCCAAGAAGCATGGGGAACGGACAGTGGTGATTATGTCAACGCAGAAACGCTGGCCAAATGGGCAATCAAGAAGGAAACCAAGTTAGCCACGGTCAAACATATACAAAAAAAGGGCACCACAGAAAGGACTATCAGCGCTCCACGAAATCTGAACGGAACATTCAGACCAACCAATAGTACGACCCCAGAAGGAGACCCAATGGACTTGGATGCAATGAGACGAAAGCCAAGGCTACACCCGGAGGAATTTAAAAGAAGGATAAGGGAAAAACTATGCCTCAAATGTGCAGGGGTAGGACACCAAGTACGAAATTGTGACAGACCAAGAGACGGAAGAAACTATACGACGACACCCAAACAAGGACAATTCCCGAGAAGGGTGGGACCTTGGGCGGCGAAGCCAAGCATCAAGGAAATCGAGGTCAAGGAAGACCCCGAACAATCGGGAAACGACGAAAGTCCCCAGTACAAGATGGTACTAGGGACAGACCGGAACGAAAACCCATCATCATGGAAAATTACTACGCGGCACTTAACTACACGGAATCACTTGAACAAGAAAATGATCATATTATGATCAAAATACAACTACACGGAAAACAGGAATCAGTTGTAATAAACGCAATGATAGATTCAGGGGCCACTGAAGACTTCATTGACGAAGGCATATGTGTCAAACACGGAATTACGAAAACAAAGGCCAAGAAAAGAAGAGAGATTTATCTTGCGGATGGAAAACCAAGCGCTATGGGACCAGTTACCCATTTGGCGAAAGTACCTATGGACATTAATAGCCATAGGGAATTGGTAACTTTCCAAGTGGCAAATCTTCAGAACCACGAGGTTATTCTAGGAATACCATGGTTATGAACGCATAATCCCACGATTGATTTGGAACAAAAGAAGATCACATTCAATAGCGAACGATGTACGACATGGTGTGTCAACAGCTCGCCAGGTGCATATGCGGTACCGGAAAATGAAGCTTTGGAAGAAAATCTTCTCACCAAGTACTCGGAAGTACAGGTGAAAAGGAATGAAAAGATCCAAGTTTAAAAATTATCTCCTCAGGCTAGGATGCCTACGAAAGGATCGAAAGAGGCAGCAGGACATGACCTGTATGCCAACGAGTAAGTCTGCATACTTGCGGGAGAACAAAAATTGGTCGGAACCGGAATAGCCATCGGGCTACCTCAAAACACCTACGGATGCATCGCCCCGCGAAGTGGTTTAGCAGTCAAACACAGACTCCCAACTACTGCGGGGGTAATAGACCCGGATTATACCGGGGAAATAAAGGTGGTCCTGGTTAACCAGGGCACTAACCAGTTCCAGGTAGAGCCAGGCGATCGGATCGCACAACTGATCATCGAAAAGATCAATACGGGAAAACTACAGGAAGTACAAGAACTGCAAAGGACGGATCGAGGAACAAAAGGATTCGGAAGCACGAGTAAGTCCGAAAAAGACAAAAAACCAATTAGCATCAGCGAAATATCAGCAAAAGCATTCGGAAGTTTCTACCGAAGAGGAGACATGACGGGCATCCTAAGATGGGACCCAATTCACGACGAAATCTACTTGGAAAAGATCAACATCAGCACCGAACTGGCAATAAAGGAAAAACAAAGGAAGAGAGAGGAAGAAAAACACAACCTCCAAGAAACGATACCAAGCGAATATTATGAATACCTCGATGTGTTTGAAAAGGGAGAAAAGACAACATTACCACCACATCGAAAAGGAATCGACCTAGGCATTGACCTAGAACCAGGAGAGGAAGTACCCGACAAAAAGATATATCCATTCAGCTACGACGAGATCCAGGAATTGCACAAATATATCAAGCAAAACGAAGCAAGAGGATGGATAAGAGAAGTGAAGGCTGAAAGAGCATCACCAATCATGTTCGTCAAGAAGAAGGATGGAAGTCTAAGACTATGCGTGGACTACCGAGGACTCAATGAAGTCACAAAAAAGGACCGGTATCCGTTACCATGGATAGGTGAAGCGTTGGATCGGTTGAGCACTGCCAAATATTTCACAAAACTGGATATTAAGGACGCCTACTACAACATCAGAATACGAGAAGGGGATGAATATAAGACAACTTTTAGCAGCAAATTAGGAACTTACGAATATTTGGTGGTACCATATGGACTCTACAATGCACCAGCCGCATTCCAGAAATGGATCAACAGGGTACTACTACGATACATCGACATGTGTTGTATAGTATATCTGGATGATATCCTAATATATTCGAATAACTTAAAACAACATCAGAAGGACGTCAAAAACATACTGGAAGCTCTCCGACCATCAGGAATAAAGGTCAAACCTTCGAAATGCGAATTCCACAAAGAAGAAACGGAATACTTGGAATTCGTGGTTAGTCAAGAAGGAGTCAAAGTCGACACGGTCAAGACTCAAGCACTATGGGAATGGCAACCACCAAAAACAAAAACTGAAATTCAACGCTTCCTAGGATTCTGCAACTCCTATCGAAGATTTATACAAGGATTCAGCAGAATAGCAAAACCGTTATACGAACGAACACACAAAAAATATGACGGCAAATGGAAATGGGAAACAGAAGAACAACAGGCCTTTGACGAACTCCGAAAGGCACTTACCACGACTCCAGTACTAGTACATTTTGATCCGACACGACCTATCAAAATTGAGACAGACACGTCGAAATATGTATGCTCGGGCATAATATCACAATAATGCGAAGACAGAAAATGGAGGCCAATAGCCTACAGGTCCAAAGGGATGAAAGACGCTCAGCTCAACTACGATGTACACGACAAAGAATTATTAGCCGTGGTACAGGCGTTCGAAGAATGGAGAAGATATACTCAAGGCAGTCGATATCGCATTCAGGTTTTCACTGACCATAAAAACCTTACAACATTCATGACGACCAAGGCCCTAACAGACAGACAAAGACGATGGGTCCGAAAACTGAGTCAATACAATTTCAGAATCATATATCGACCAGGAAGAGAAGGGGGAAAACCAGATGCCCTCACAAGAAGGACAGGAGATATACAAACCCTGAGGAAAAAATATTTATCGAAACAAGAAGGAATATTACTGCCTAAAGGGCAGTTCTGGGAAGAAGCAACAATCGAAGAAATGGAATTAAGCGAATTCCACGACAAAGACGAAGGAACGATACTAGAAGCGTCAAGAGCAGACGAAGAAATCCAAAGAATCAAAAAGGCTCTGGAAGCAGGAGATAAGGAACTAAAAGGAGTAGCCTTAGGGCTATGCCAGTGGAAAGATGGATATCTATGGTACCAAGGAAAGATATGGGTTCCCGATGACGAAGGAATAAGAACGACTCTTATCTCCAAACACCACGACCAACCACAAGCGGGACATGGAGGAACCGCAAAAACTACCGAACTCATCGGAAGACGATACTATTGGCCAAAGATAAGAGAAACTATCAAAAGATATGTCAAGAATTGCGACACATGTCAGAGGACCAAAATTGTATGACATGCACCATATGGTCTTCTAGAATCAAATAACGCACCAGACAGACCTTGGAAGTCGATCGCCATGGATTTTATTACAGACCTTCCGAAGTCCGAAAGGTATGACACAATACTAGTCGTCATCGACCGCATGACCAAAATGAGTCATTTCATTCCATGCAAAAAGGATCTAGATGCACGACAGTTTGCAAACCTGTGCATGAGGGAAATAGTCAGGTTACACGGACTACCACGAGACATCATCATGGATAGAGGAACACTATTCACATCGGACCTATGGAAAAGGACAACGGAAGAACTCGGGATCGAACGAAGGATAAGCACGGCGTTTCACCCTCAAACGAACTGATAGACAGAAAGAACAAACGCGATACTAGAACAATATCTTTGAGCATATATCAACTACCAACAAGACGATTGGAACGGATATCTGCCACTAGCAGAATTTGCATACAACAACGGATATCAAGAAACAATAAAGAACACACCTTTTTTCGCAAACTACGGAATCAACCCCGAATACGAGATGATAGGACATCTGATCCAAGGAAGTCAAAAGAAACTAGAAGAAATGACTCAACTACATGAGTCATTACGAAACGAAATAGTTGCAGCACAATTACGACAAAAAGAATATTACGATCAACACCGAAAACCAGATCCGAACTTACAATCAGGAGATATGGTGTGGTTACTACCACGAAATATTAGGACCACGAGACCATCGAAGAAACTAGACTATAAGAAAATTGGACCATTCAAAGTCTTGGCGAAAATTGGAACAAGCGCTTATAAGCTAGACCTACCGCCATCAATGACGATACACAACACATTCCACATCTCGCTCCTCGAACCTTACCAAGACAACCGATTCCCCTCACAAATTCAAGAACCTCCTCCGCCTATCATAATCGAAGGCGAACCAGAATACGAACTCAACGAAATCATCGACTCTCGACTCCACTACGGAAAACTCCAATATAGAGCTAAGTGGAAAGGATACTCACCAGAACACGACAAAGTCTGGTATCCTTCAGAAAACTTTAACAACGCCCAACATGCAGTCCAGCAATTCCACCAACGATACCCAGGTAAGCCAAGACTGGGTAGAACTCAAAATCGAACTCAAACCCGACCAAGGCTGGGGAGACAACGAGTCCAGCCCAGGGCCATTTCCGCCTACTAGCTCGGGCTACAACATGCCAATGAAACGAGAACTGGACGAAAGACAAGCAAAGGCCATTGAAACGGCAAAACACAATGGGCTATCATGGACAGCATGCTACGACGATGGGTGCTTCGTGCACCTAAGCGAGAAACAAGGACAAGGGTGGTACCCACAAGAACCAAAACGGAAAGGACGAACCTCGAACGAAGAACACAAGAAGATATATTTGGAACAATGTTTTCGAAACAATTGCCGGTCTCATAAGAATGAGAAAATCAAAGCCGGCTACTATCCGAGATCGGAAGGCAGAAAGGAACCCCTTACAAAAAGGGACGAAAAAACAAGAAAAGCAAGAGAAACCGTGAGGACACGGTTGGCCGGGGAGGGGAGCAAAAATTCAGAAACGACTACGGCTCCGGACCCGGAAAGTCTACAAAGGCAGATTGACAAACTACTAGGCGAACGGGACCGCCTTCAAGAACGATTGAAGGACCAACGATCGTTGATCGAAGATCAACAACACAAAATATCGGAACAACAACAAGCCCTAAAGGTCGGCAACCTCATCCTAGAAGTTGTACGCAAGAGGTGGAGAGACTCCGAAGATACTATTCGGAGAATTAGGAGAGAAGCGAAATGTTTGGGAAGTCGGGTGACAGATCTAGGACTTTGAGCATCGAGGGACCGATGCTAGGGGGAGAGGGAGCTAATGTCACAAACGGTGACCAGAAGGAGAGGTTTTCACATGACTTATACTTATAAGTCATAGGGTTTAGTATTTTCACATGACTACGCGATAGCGTATCATTCCTTTGTTATAATTAGTTTATTGTTTTAACATGACTCACGATTGTGGTCATATGATTATGACTTTCGCACATGACTCATAGTTATGAGTCATGGGTTTCACGCATGTGATGAGAGTTGCACACATGATGGGTTTATTATGTTTTGATTAGTTAGTTATTTGCGCAGTGACTCGGACGAGTCAGCTGATGGATTTCACACTATGACTCACCTATGAGTCATAGGGGCGCGTGATGCGAAGGATGAGTTATGAGTTGCGGAAAGAACGGTTATAAAAGAGAGCCTTTATGGCCTCTTGGTTTAGAGTTCTTTACGCAATCATCTAAGTTATTTTCCTACAATATACTTTTATCTCTACACTTTACTATCTCGGGCTGAGAATATAGTGTCTCTCACGAACTAAGCGATAGACTGCACGAAACTGGAGTCTGTACACTCAGCGGTTATTATTCGTGCGTATCAAAGATAGTGCGATCACTATCAAGAAAGAGGTTACCTACTGAGAGTATCGCCCGAAGGAAAGAGGATAGTTACATCATTGATCAAAATGTGTGCTGGCTTCGTATGAGCCCTGCCCGGAAATTGTTTATCATCGTTGGGATGGTAAGGTTTGATGATAGAACAATGGAAAACTCCCTTCTGCCGGCGATACATTCTAGAGTCCATACTGACCGTATAGTTCTGCGTATGCTCATCGTATTCCAGTACTGTGAAAGGTCCTCGCCATCTTGGTTGTAGTTTCCTGGACCTGCCAGATTCCGTCGCAAATTGATCGCCTTAAACCATAATTATTCTTTCGACCGCCACTGGCTTCTCAGGGTTCCTTCTCTTTCTCGCAGTTCTAGTGCTCCTAACTCTCGCCAGCTTCAGTGCTTGGTATGCCATGTTTCTGACTTCTTGATGTCTGTTGTAATAGTCATCAGAGGTGGGAACAGTCGAGGGGTAGGTTCGTTAGGTGTACAAGAGAGGGTAGTCTCGCCCATACACCGCTTTGTATGTGGACATGTTAAGGGTATCAGAGTAGCCAGCGTTAGCATATGCTATTAGCTCAGGAAGAGCAGTTAGCCAGTTAGTTTGGCGAGCATTGGTGACGTTCCTCAAAGCTATCTTGAGGTCCCTAATCTTTTGCTCAGCCTGCCAATTGGTTTGGTGGTATCCTGGCGCAGCCATAATATGTTCGATTCCTATGGTCTTGAGGTGTTGTTTCCAAAACTGGGACGTAAAACGGGGGTCAGCATCGCTGACAATCGAGGTGGGTACTCCATGTGGTGTAAAAATATGATGCCGGAGTAGCTCAATCGTTTGTGCCACGGTAGCACTCGTCGAAGTTGGAATCTGCCAGCAGAATCCCACGGCTCTATCTACAACTACCAGGACTGTATTGTACGTCTTCAAGCTAGTGAACAGACCCATAAAATCAATAGCATATCTCGAAAATATCTTGGAAGGAAAGGGAAGGGTTTACGCATCTCCGGTAGGTAAGGTGTTGCATTCTCTGTTGGCCTGGCACAATTCACACTGCCGAATATAGTCCCGAAAATCCTTCCTCATCTCCGGCCAGTAGACATACTCAGTAGCATATCGGAGGTTTCGTTCTGCACTATGGTGTCCTTTGCTCTGAATTTCCCCCATCATTAGTTCCCTTAAAGTTTCTCCATTAACTCCGTGCCCTCTAGGTATGTAGAGACACTGTTCTCCTCCTCAAGTGGTAGTGTAGAGTAATCCATTGGATATACCGTAGTGTTCCATCTTTCCGCCCTTATAGATGAGGCTAGAATCCTGGGCCAATTTCCAGATTGGATCGTTCCTATACTCTTTTATCATCTATTCTCTCTATATCGATTCCATGTCGTTTACTGCTTGAGTGATGTCTCTTTCATCCATAACTCTTTCCGGTCTTGTTATCTTATCGTTACTCTCTTCCTCTTCCTCATATACGTTGTATAGGTGGCGAATATGATGAGGAAGTCGCGGCGGTTCGACAACAGGTAGGATGTTCAAATGGGAAAGTGTTTCCCCATATATGGGCCTCGTTGATGGGGACCGTCTGGCCTCATGCACTGAGCAATCAGGGCTTTCGCAGGGGATGCCTTTAGTCTCACAACCCAGGGCTTCATGCAGTCTCCTCTTGATTCCGGAGAGGTTCTGGCGTGGCCTGGGATGTTGTATATTGTCTTGATCGGGTTCTGTATCCATCCCACTTCCTTCGTCAGAAGTGTGAGGTGGTATCACCGGAGGGCTACTCTTAGGTGATCCACTGTAGGTTTTCATAGGTGGTTTCATCTGTTCATGATCTGGGCACTTATCTATCTCGCAAAAGCTCCAATGCAGGACCAAATGTTGTAGTTCCTCATCGCTCTTTCCGCTAGTGATACTTCTGTAATCTCCCCAATCGTTGATTAGTTCTTGTTCCCAATAGTCTGTGAATTCGCATTCGCTACTGCATTCCGAGTGGTCATGGTCATAGGAGACTGGTAGGCTCTCAAACTTGGACATGTTGGCTGTCAAGTATTCGCTATGGAAGGTAATGGGTATGTTATCAGAGAGAGGGAGTCTGTCGTTATCACTGGCAGGAGCTTCTTGTGTGGGATCTTTTACAGTGTGAGGATAGTTCTTATCGTCCACGTAAAGTCGAGATAAAGCATTAGCTAAATAGTTCTATCGGCCTGGCCTCTATACTATTTGTGTGTCGAACTGTCCAATAAATCCCCTCCACCCAAGCAGTTTCTTAGTGGGTGTCTTGCTCGTCTTGAGGTATATTAGGGGTTGATAATCAGTAACAATCGTAAACTTGCTTCCTGCAAGGAGGTAATGGAAAGCCGCCAGGGCATCCACAATCGCTAGGGCCTCATTGTCTGTAGTACCATAGTTCGTCTGAGCGTTAGAGAACTTCCTGCTGTGTAGTGCTACTGGTCTTGCAGTATCGGCTAATTCCCCTTGTCCTACCCAAGCTCCCACACTACTTTCGGATGCGTCAGTAATTAACCATATTGGTGTGGTTGACTCCATCAGCAAAAATAATTATATGCGTCCTGAGCGTCCTGTGCTTCAGACACTCAGGACACTCAAAACGTCAACCACGATTCTAGACGTAGGGGTAGCGCTAAACATGCATCCAGACACAAGCACATATAGCACCACACCTTCAGGAAGCACTGGACGCAACACACAATCTTCAGGAGGCACTCCGGACGCAACACTCAATCTACTGGAAGTATTCAGATAACCCCAAGGGGCCCCCCTTTACCCGCCTCTGACCCAGGTCACAATACTAGATCTTCTAAAGTTCTCTTAAATAGTCTTCTATTCTATGTCTCATTCTACTACTACTAGTACTTATTTATATACAAGCTTCGGTGTTTTCCCCCCCTGCCTCATGCTCCACCGGGCACCTCCTCCACAGAAGATAGCAACTCTATGAGCTTTGATCGCGTAGGGATGAACCTTATACCGTTGTGTAGCTGGCGATGGGCCCAACAACCTTCAGAAAACAGAATTGGAATCCGTCAAGTGGTTGTGGAGTAATCAGCCATCGAGTAAAGATCCGCCAGCCTAGTACTTCCACAGAAGACAGCAACTTCATGGGCTTTGATCGCGTGGGGACGAACCTTATACCGTTGTGTAGCTAGAGACGAGCCCAACAGCCTCCAGCAAACAGAATTGGAATCAGTCCAGTGGTTGTGGAGGAATCAGCCATCGAGTAAAATCCGCCAGCCTAGTACTTCCACAGAAGACAGCAACATCATGGGTTTTGATCGCACATGGACGAACCTTATACCGTTGTGTAGCTAGAGACGAGCCCAACAACTTCCAGCAAACAGAATTGGAATCCGTCCAGTGGTTGTGGAGGAATCAGCCATCGATTAAAATCCGCCAGCCTAGTACTTCCACAGAAGACAGCAACTTCATGAGTTTTGATCGCGTGGTGACGAACCTTATACCGTTGTGTAGCTAGAGATGAGCCAAACAATCTCCATCAAACGGAATTGGAATCCGTCCAATGGATGTGGAGTAATCAGCCATCGAGTAAAAATCCACCAGCCTAATACCTAACACCCCCTCCAGAAAGGTCAGTGACTTCCTGGGTTTTGATGCCACAGACACGAACCTTATACCGTTGTGTAGCAGGAGACGAGCCCAACAATCTCCAGTAAACAGAATTGGAATCCGTCCAGTGGTTGTGGAGGAATCAGCTATCGAGTAAAAGTCCGCCAGCCTAGTACTTCCACAGAAGACAGCAACTTCATGAGTTTTGATCGCACAGGGACGAAACTTATACCGTTGTGTAGCCAGAGACGGGCCCAACAACCTCCAGCAAACAGAATTGGAATCCGTCCAATGGTTGTGGAGTAATCAGCCATCGAGTAAATATCCGCCAGCCTAATACCTAATACCCCCTCCACAGAGGTCAGCGACTTCCTGAGTTTTGATGCCACAGGGACGAACCTTATACCGTTGTGTAGCTAGAGACGAGCCCAACAACCTCCAGCAAACAGAATTGGAATCCGTCTGGTGGTTGTGGAGGAATCAGCCATCGATTAAAATCCGCCAGCCTAGTACTTCCACAGAAGACAGCAACTTCATGGGTTTTGATCGCGTGGGGACGAACCTTATACCGTTGTGTAGCTAGAGACGAGCCCAACAACGTCCAGCAAACAGAATTGGAATCCGTCCAGTGGTTGTGGAGTAATCAGCCATCGAGTAAAAGTCCGCCAGCCTAGTAGTTGCACAGAAGCCAGCAACTTCCTGGGTATTGATCGCATAGGGATGAATCCTATACCTGTGTGTAGCTGGTGTTGAGCCCAGTATGATGCAGGTGTCAGATCCAGAATCTGGTATGTGGTGGTGGTGAAGACTTGGGGGTAGGCTGGTGTTGAGACTATTGAGTGGGTAATGAAAGTGCGGTGATGAAAGTGCCGAGTCGCGTCGCGTCAAAGGCTAAGTGCTGAGAAACCACAACACCAGAGAGTGTCCTAGCTATCACTCACTTTCAGAGTGGAGTGAACTGGCATTTTCGCTCTCTGAAAGATCAAGTTCTGAAAATAGAATACCTTAGTGTCGTTGGTGCAATATTAAGATTAACAGTACAATGGCTTTCTCACCAAGCGCCCACACTAACCCATCTATCTTTGCCAAGATTAGCCCCTTTCTTAGCAGGGGAGAAGGCTGGAAAGCCATCCAGAAGGCGGGTATTAACCATAGGCTATTCTGGAAGAAGATTGGATAGGTGGTTAATCCAGATACGCGATGGTGTTGTGAATTGCGTCCAGAAGCATGGGAGGTAACCTAGTGTCGCAACCTACTTCCAGAAGCATCTTAGTGTAGCAACCCACCTTCAGATGCTCCAGACGCTCAGGACGCAAAAATCTCAGCCGCCCGCTTCTGGAAGCAATAGCGGTGCTTCTGACGTATAATCTATTTTTGCTGATGTCGTAATTTAGTGGTTTCATAACCTCGTATTGTGAAACAGCTCGTTTAACATTATTCATAGCTTGGTCATGGGTAGGTGTCCACACAAATTCCTCACTACCAGTAAGGGCAGTTAGTGGCGCGGTAATGGTGGCAATATGAGGAATAAATTGACTAATATAGTTGACAGTTCCGAGAAACTCCTAGAGTTGTCTCTTGCTTTTGGGGGTGGTCCATTCTTTGATTTTCACTATCTTCTCAGGAGCTGGTTTCAGCCCCTCTTCGTCAATGATGTGGCTCAGCACATCCATGCTGGTCGCAAAGAACTCCGATTTCTTCCTGCTAGCGTAAAACTGAGCTTCCTTGAGTTTGTCGCATACTATTGCAATATGTTTCAGGTGACCGTCCTCTGTATCAGAGAATATGAGAATATCGTCAATATACACCCATATGAATTGTCCAATATATTTGGCAAATAGGTCTGACATTATGCACATGAATGTTCCTGGGGCATTCATATCTCCTTGAAGCATAACCTTGCTGACGAAACACCCAAAAGGTGATTTGAAACCGTTTTTATCCACACCCTCTGGTGCTACTCTAGTGTGAAAATAAGCATCACTGAGGTCGATCTTACTCCTATATCTGGCTCTTGCTAGCGAGTTTAGAATGATCTTTTTGTTCAGAATTGTTTCATCATTCTTAATAGTGATTTCGTTTCTTGCTGTAAGGTCGACAAGTGGCCTCATTCTTACTTTGTCTTTCTTTTCTTGAGCGAATATCGGTGCTGCTGCATGTCCCGCTTTTCATTCGATGATCTGTTGATCTTCTTTCTCCCTTATCCATTCTTTTAGGTCTGTTATCCATCGTTCTGGAATAGAGTAGCTGTGTTGGTATCGCTGTTCTTCCTTGGGTTTCAGGCGAATGTGGTGGTTAATCTTCCTCAGTGGTGGTAGTCCTTCTGGGATCTTTTCTGGGAACACCTCAGGGTGTTCAGCTATGATATCTTCAGTGCTGATCACGGCTGCGCGGATATTCCCGCTCGTAGGTGTACAGTTGATCTTAACCCTTTGCTTGGGGAATGTGATTGCTAGGCCACCGCACTCAATTGTGGCCTGATGTTGTTGGAGGAATGGCATGCCTATCAGGGCATCGTATTTTGCTAGGTTTCCAACAATCATTTTGTTGTCCTTTGTTTGTAACTTCCCTGCTGTGATATCCATAACACATTCTTTGTGACTTTCAGATCGTGAACCCTTCATAGCCATGTGGATATTAGTTGGTTTTTCCATGTTCCTGCATGGAATTCCGTGGGTAGTGACAAATGTAGCACTGATGAGGTTTGCCCTGATTGTTCCTGTATCGAACAGCACTCTTGCTTCCTTTCCATTAATGAACATGGATCCCTCTAGTGCATGATGTGTTTTGATTGCCGCTGGCCAGGTGGCTTTGGCTGAAGCGTAGCTGTCTATTTCCATCGAGTTGATATAGATTTCATCGAATTGGTCTTGCTGTTCTACCATGTTGGAGGATGCTTTCTTTTTAACCTTCACCTTGCCTTTGCCTTTGTCCTCATCTTTCGAACTTGGACAGTCTCTTGCTATATGTCCTTCACCACCGCAAGTGAAACAAGCTCCTTTCTTCTTTGTTCCTTATTGTTTGGGTTTATTGAATGTCTTCTTAGGCTCCTGTCTCTTGTTGGTTTTCAGCAGTTTCTCACTATGGTTTTTCTGGTAGGCTCCTGTGCTATGGTTTATAGCATCAAGTCTTTCAGCCAGGCCGATTACTTCATTGATTTCTTCATCACCTCCGTATTGCGTCTCAACATCTTGTCGAAGTTTGGGATGAATGCTCTTGAAGAATTGTTGAATAAATACATAATCGCTGACCATATCTTCAGGAAATCGTGATCTGTACATGAGTAGATCTGTTGAGATGATTGAGATCTTCTGAGTTTGTCCATCTTTGACTTCTCGAATATCGTGGAACTTTCTGTAGGTATCGTCCTTCTGTTTAGATAATTGGAATCGTTCCTTTAGATAGAGCACTAACTGATCTCTAGTAATGTTTTCGCCGAATCACTCTACTGCTTGAAAAGCTGCTTCTTGGGCTTGTGCTTCAGTGTAGAGTATCCAATAGTTTCCAGATCTATCTGACGCTTGGGGTACTTTATGTATTCGCATATAAAGTTGAACAGACTTGTACCATCGGTCAAATGCCTCTGGTTGGAGGTCTTCGCCATCTCCGGTAAACTTCTTTGGTGTCTGGACTTTGATACCAAGTCTAGGGGGAACTACCGGTTCGTCTTCCAGTTCAGGTGCAGGATTACTGGGACCTCCTCATTGTGACATACTGTCTGTGTTGCTACTGCTATCTGAGCTCCTTGAATCGTCTGTTGGGGCCTCTGCTGGGGTTCTGCTTGATGATCCAACTGCTACTGTAGCTGCTGGGGCTCTGCTTGATGGTTCTTTTGCTGGAGATACTGGGAACCCACCAGGGGTTACTCTTGCTTCCTTCGCACGCTCTTCTGCTGACTCTGATAGGACTCGTTGGGCACTATCTCTGGCTAATTGTCTACCAGGTTCATCTATTGATGAGAACTGTTGTTTCCAAGGGGCCTTGATGTATCGTCCTTTCGCGTCTCTAGCCCGTTGTTGATGACCTTTCTTGGGGGGGTGGTGCTCCCACTAGGTTCCTAGTGTTCTTCAATCTTGATAACTTGTGGAAGTTAAAAAAATGTAACGGCCCCACGGGGTGGTGCCGTATTCTATAAGGGTAACGATACTATCTCTATAGCAAACTGTGCTATCTGGTGAGACTAAGTACCGGAGGCTCGGACGAGGTTGTTGTAACAAACTTCTTACTATATCGCAACTACTAAGTAGTTTCTAATAGTAGGTGTTTGGTAAACCAACTCGAAATACTAAGATTCTCGAAGCGAACTGAAGAAGTAACTGTTCAACCAAGTATATTGAAAACTCTGTCTGTCGAAGTCTGCCTTCTCTAAGTCCGGAGAATAGCAGGCCTTAAATACACTTGTTAGGCTACCCGAGCCTTTGTAATCAAATAACCATAAGGCTCTGAAATGGCAGCCTTGAAACATCACATAAAACAAATCAGGTATTACATCAATATCCTGATACAAAACATAAAACATATAAAGTATCAAATGATACTCAAAACCAAACATAAAATATATAAAGTATCAAACGATACTCAAAACCAAACATAAAATATATAGAGTATTAAACAATACTCAAAACCAAACATAAAACATATAGAGTATCAAACGATACTTGAAAACCAACCAGTAACCTGTACCAGTTACACCTTTGGTCTTTCTTCACGGGACAGGCAAGTGTGCAATTACTATGAAAGACTACCAGGAACAAACTCTTCAGCCAATTGTGGGTCCTACATTTAGTGGTTCAGCTGAGGGCTATTCTGTTACTCCAGAAGCAGAGTTCATTGAAGATAAGGCACCGTGGCATTGGACAAAACGGAGTCTTATAGATGCCAAGAAGGAGTTAGGCATTTGGCTACACAAACAACCCATGGCTTCACCGGACCTCAATCCGATAGAGAATGTATGGAGGATCTTCAAGCAGCGCATCAAGGCAAGAAGACACTTTCCCAGAACCTATGGTGAGATGCGTATAGCAATTCAGGAGGAATGGGACCGGCTGAAACCATCGGAGTGGAATCAATTGATTGATACCATGCCCGATAGGTTGAAACAATATAGGGAGTAGAGAGGCATGCAAACAAAATTTTAATTTTCTTTACTATGTAATGTATTACATACTATATAATGGGAATCAGATTCTCTGTCTTTCTGTTCTATTATTGTGATCGTTCATATGTCGTTGGTAGTGAGGGGCCACGAATTTTGTCGCCAAGATCGTACCTATTGAAGGAGTATTGTCGATATTGAGATTCGGCGACCCTATTTCGACTGCTAGGGCATGGCACAGTTTATCGGCCCTCAAGGGCTGCTCCGCGTGAGATATCCGCATCAGAGTAACCATTCTACGCCTTTTTTTCTCCTCCCCTTGTCCCTTTATACGACCCAGCGTTGTGCCATATGCATTCCCCAACCCTAAGTCATCGGTCGTCGCGCAGAGCTTTTCTCGCCTATGATGGATTGTGGTTTCCTGTAGGACAGCATCGGTGCTCAGCGAGGCCAGCAAGAATCTAGACATTTATCTATCAGTGGATGCTTGAGTTAGCTCTCCCAGGGTTGCTGTTTGTGCATACATTTCGTAAACTTCTTTAGGAATTTTCTTCAGGATCTCAGCCTCCAGACTACGGTTCATGGCATCTAGGGTTGTGTCCTCTTCCAGCATCCTGTGAAGATATCTAGTACTATCATCTCTCTTAGTGCTGATGGACCAGCAAGACGCCTTCCAATCTCAGGTCGGATATGGGGTCTTCCAGTCATGAATATTTTAGTCCCTGGGGACTTTCAGAGAATTTTGTTTAGCGAATCAAGAAGCTTGACTCGATGTTCTGGCACACATTCGTCAAGAGCGTCGATACAGATGAACGTGCGCTCTTTAGAAGAGGTAGTCTGAGCATCTTCACAATATCGGAAAGCTGAGGTTCCCGCCCTCCGATCTCTTTTTTTTGTTCTTGGAATGCTCGCGATATCTCCCCCGGGGTCTCCTCCAGTCCGCTAGCCACCTGTTTTGGCAGGGCGCCCATCGTGCTCACGGGGGACTGGTCCTTTTAGGCGGCAAAGTCGAAATAAAAACATGTAACCATAGCATTTTGCTCTCTAGCTTGGTCACATAAGGTATCTATCACTAGCGAGCCAACATCGCGGTTCGTCAGTGCTCGCCCTTTTCTTCTATTCCGCGAGGTTCGTCCTTGTTACCTAATATAGGTCTTACCGACCCCCGGATCTCCATTACAAAACAAAACAGCGTCCCCCGATTCACCTCCCCAACCACTGGCGTGCCAACTTCTAAATTCCTCGGTTTGTAGTATCCATTCCCCTATATTTTCGACCCTACGGTCTTGGATGTCTCGATGTCGTGACCTTGGATCCAGTGGTGATAGCCAAGCAAGGATATTAGATCGGTCATCCGCAATGGTAATGTTATTCGACGCGCTAACCTTGTAGCTCGTGTTCAGGGAGTAGATATTATGACTGAAAGATTGCAACATTTTCTCTTTCTCGCAGGTGAGGATGTTGGAGATGAGGGACGATGGAGAGAGCCTGCCCCAGGAATCCTTAGGGGCTGAAGAAAAGCAGGGTCATTTGTGCAACCTTACCGATACCTGAGGACTATCCTATCAATCTTCCCCACAGTGCCTTGCCCCTATGCCACCGCATCAGAGGCCGGAAATACCATACCTCTTTAAGTGCTATCCTACTGCAGGGTACTCGAGTACAATAATGCACACCACAAACCTTACGCTGCGATGCAAGAAAACCCTTAAGCACCTGTACTTGCTCTGTGTACTATACACTAGTTCGTACAATGCGAGTACATTGAGCCATACCAATGAATCAGTTGAAAACATAAATTGCATATCACCTAACTTAAACTATCACGGTATCGCTTTCCCGAGGCCGATTAAGTTGGAAATGAGCCCCACATGGGGCTCTGGGGAGATAAGGAACATCCCTCCTAAATCCGGGGCAGCCGCCAAGTACAGTACAGTACTGATAGGTTGCTGCATTTCTCGCAATAACACACCTTTCAAATAAACGGGGCATAAATTCGGCAAAACCACTCAGCCGACTAATGTCGTTGACTACCGTATAACGAATAACATTCTATCCGAGCTTAATCCAGGGCCTAACATAGAGTACGGCTGAAAATAACTAACCGAGACAGTAAAGTAGATCTCAGGTGAATCTAAGAGAAATCACCATCTGAACGACACTCTTAGCTAACCGTACCACAAAACATAAACAAAACCAATTTAGTGCGGACATTGCGGAGATGGAAAACAACCTGACTCAGCCATAGTCTGTTCATACACACTGCAGTAGAGTTAAGTTTTGTACAATTGCGGTTTAACGTGGAGCGTCAGTTGTTTCCAATACGGTAATAGAGGATGTTCTGGTAGGTATTAATGTTCAAATATAAGGGAAATGTGCAAGACTAATGGCTATCGGAATTCCCCATCTGGGGTAATGGGAGCATGGGAGTCACCGTAGGTCTCCCTTAGTTGGGCCGGGAGGGGAAAAAGATTAGGGAAAAAACAAACGGCAGACAAGCACAAGATTATTGTGTCTTACAAGCAAATCTAGAGCCCTCAAGAGTCATAAGACGTCACTCGCTACGACTTGGTGTTTGGTCTGTAAGCTTGCATGGCATACTGCACTGTAGGGTGAGGTATGGTACTGGGGTGCACCGTTAGCCATGCCAGTACATAGAAAAAAAAACTGCATTAAGTTATGCCTCAATGGAGATATAAAAGCGGGTCTAGGGGAGGGCTTATGCTGGATGTAATAAAGAGAGGGGAAAAAACGCAATTCAGGTTTTGGAATACACAGTTAGCCCCCGCCTGCAGATAAAAATATTAGGAATCAAATACTGTCCCGCCTCTTTAGTACCACTCACCGAAGTCATGATGCTTGCGAGTGGTATATATCTAAGACTGGGCATGAAGAGTTCGGCCGCATGGTGAGTTTAAAAATAGGCTAATTTTGGCGAGTTTAAAATAATATTAGGGGACTTGGGGAGTGTGAAGTTGATTTAGGGGTTGAGAGACTTCTTACTACATTAGCTTTTTTTGGACGAAGAAGGATTGAAAGTGTGGGCTGGCTTCCAGATCTGGTTTCAAGGCTGGAGCTGGACGGTAGTGGGCTTGTGTGGCAAAGTTTTGTTCCTCCCACTGCGGAGTTGCAGAGAAACTTGACAGAGATTGCAGTCCGGGACCAATAATGGTAGTGACTCACTCCAAACGACATATACTATTGAAAATTCTATTAGGGCTACCCACTTCTTCAAACCTATAAATAGCGGGTCGTTTAGTCAACCGCTACGTCCCTCGATCTATCCACCCACGAAGGTGCCCAGTCCTATTCCATCACGAACAATGAGTGGGACCACTCTGACCCGAGAGGATAGTGCTTCAAGCAAGAAATCAGGAGACTCAGTATACTGCGAGGGATCTTCCATTTATCCCAAGAGAGCCAAAAACGTTTTTAAACAACATATGGCTACAGTGGAAGATATAGTCAGTGATATTGGCCAGCTTCAGATTTTTCACTCTGGAGATACACCTTTAGAGAGCCTGTTGGCGCAAGACGATGTGCCTGAGAATGCCACAATTTTGCAAGATTTTCGAAGAGGCGTTCAATCTGGCGATATCAAGCCTCCGGTTTCTTCTCCTTGCAGGTTTCCCTTTATAACGACCTTTTTGTTCTATGGTTTATGGCTAACGTAGGATTGCAGTTATCTCTTCGACCTTCGCCAACAGGTCCCCTCCAGCAGCCCCTTCCCGCCCAAGAAAGTTGCAACGACGACCAAGAAAGGATTCTATTAAGACTCCTATTCATGGCGGAATAATATCATCTCCCCTTGAAGCTTCAATGGATGTTCACCCCGGGGAGATCATAAGGGCAGTCACAGTGGCCGACGGTATCCTTCACTATAGCCCATATGAATCCTTACGCTCATATAAATTATCCCAGCCAACCGTCGAAGAGGAAGGTCTGCTGCTTTTCCTTCTACCCTTAAAAAAACAAAATACTTTTCGCTAATATAAACAGAGAAATTCTTTGCCGATCTCATCACTCAAATTAACAAAAACACCCTTAACAAAGCCGAACCTGCTACTCCCACGCAAGATAGCTATATTAGCACTTCTTCAGCTGCTGTGTCTAGCCCCTCTGATGGAATGCTCGGCGATCTCAGCTCCGAACAGCTTCTTGCTGCAAGGAAGGAAAATACGGAGAAATATGGATGGTAGCAATTCTATGGTCTTCTGCATACAACGTCACTATCGACAAGCTATGGCTTTTGTACCCTAGGAGATTGTATCTTAACACCTCTATTTAGTTAATAGAAATCTCATACTGGATTCGCAGCAATAAGTTGAATCATTTATTCTATAGGTTTCCTAAATTCTACGTCGCTTAATGCTCTCTACTCGATATCTTGACGATCAACCATTGCGAGTTTTGCCTAAGGTATACCTCTCTATATATCTCCTTGTTATACATTGGGTTCGAGGGAAAAATGTGGGATTATGTCAAGGTATCGTATCATCGAAATTACTTGTGTGCAGCACAAATCATGCAACTGAATAGGCCAGATAGCCTAATTTCTCTGGCTGGATATATCTAATCCAAACGAAAAGCCGCCTCTCTCTCTTCTCAAAAATGTTCCACCTCTTATAGGTTTTATTTTCTCTGAATTCCTTACTGTAATTCTCTAATTGGAAATCGTGCTTAGTCCTTCTCTTGGCTCCGGTTCGAAGCCTTTTTGAACTGTCTAACATTATCTCCTGTTTGCCACGAAGGAATCTTATGTCATTCTCTAATATCACATACCGGTTCGTACCAGCAGTGTTTTAGAGGGTATACCAGTCGCCGCAGAGTATCAAACTGTGTTGTGTATTGCTTACCCTTTCCTAACACCTGGACGCTACAGGTACGTACCCATAATATAAACGAAATGCGGACACTCCGACTCTCCAGTCACCGGTTATCAGTCGCCAGAGCTCTCGGAGCCTGTGTTCGTATTGGTTTCTTTCTACTCTCAAATGCTTCTTTCAGATCACTGCTTTCTTTCAAGCGAGATCCTGTTTAGGGCTAGCATGCGGTGTCTATTGTTGTTCTTCTTATTGTTCTTACATTGTTTCTTCGAAGGTCTTTGTTTTCTTGAATCTTTACTATGAGTATTGTGGAAGCTCGGTGGTATTGGCAGGGCTGAACTGCTTCACTATATAGCTGAGCTATACTCTTCTTGTTATGTATGATGGTAGAAGCGATAAATGTGTACCAGTCCTAATTGAAATAGTGCAACCGAGCAAGTGCCAAGAGCGCCAAGCACTCCGAGTGATATCATGTGCATTCGGTATAACAAGTTTATATGCGGCTATCTACAAGCAACCGTTATCTATTATTATTTCTCCGCTCGAGGTATCGCATATTGCTACAGCTTGCACCAAAGCTAAGTTTTACCAAAATTTGAACACCTCCGTTCACCAGTTTACTATTACGATTATCGTATCCTTGGCAGTTGGTGATGTTTCGGATACTTCAGGTACTGTACAAGGGCCTATTCAATCCTGGAGGTACTCTTGGCCCTCACCATTTAAGGGGGCTTAACGAGTTCTAAATACAATATATACCTACCACAAGCAGGTACTATGAAAAGAGTAACAAAAAGATAGCGCTGAATTCGATAGTGTAGAAATAAAATGAGAAAATAAGACATTACTAAGGCTAGAGTGAAAGAGACCGCCGGACCCGCACATCCAATCCCAGGATGGAAACCGATTCTGTAGGGCAGATATAAGCTCCGACGAAATATTCAAAGCTAGTATGAGGTTGAAAGTTCATTTCTCATAATCGCCGTAAAATATATATTAAAGTTAGTGTATGCTCTTTCAAACCAGCTCCGTGATTTCATTGAGGATAATGCAAGCAATGAATAGGGCATGCCATGAGGGGAACCGAAAGAGCCCCGGGGAATAAAGATTCCTTGGTATGGCAAAATTCCCGGCGACCAAGGAAAATAATTTAATCATTCGCTTATTTAGAAAGGAAGGTGGGTGCTTGAAGGCTCTAAGATATCAGATTTTAAGATGATTTGATACCACCAGCCATGGGTTGACAACAATATTTTCAATAGTATTATAATAATAATGTTATTATTATTATTATTATTATTGCAATATTCTCTGTATTACTCGAGTACAAATAACCTATTCTGCATCCATTTTGTCCATCGAACTCTATCAAAGGCCAATTTAACCGCCAGGCAGAACGCTTCCGGGTAAATTCCCGACTCCGTCTTATCATACTACGCACCCCCTACCCTACCTCCCCTTTGGTTACGAAGAGGTCGGGGAGGAAGCCCTTTTTTCGTGCGTACCCTATCTCTTATAAATTTAGAGCAAACAATTCTAACAATGAGTTCCATTCTTCCTTTTAACTCAGAAACAACGAACATCACTACCATATATATAATCAACGGACGAGATAAACAGATTCAATTAAAGATGCCACTGATAATTGACTCTCATATTCACCGCTTCACCAGAGAGCACCTCCCACACCTCGCCTAGTCAACTCCAGAAAATACCCTCTATGAGGAAAACTCCATCCTCGAATATCCATCTAGCATCCCTCCTTCTAAGCTCACTAACTTTAAGGGGTTTGTGTTCATCGAGGTGGATAGACGTTACACCATCCCATTCGATGAGGCAATCTCTAAAAAAGACACTGTCGCGTTAAAGAAGGCCTGGGAATGGCCGCTGGAGGAGTTCGAGTTTGTATATGGACTTTCAAAGACGGACCCTCATGGCAAGTACACTCTTGGAATTGTACCATGGGCTTCAATGAATCTTGGGGCTTCGGCCGTGGAGAGGTTTTATGAGTTGTTGGGTATTGAAGGGGATGGGAGTGCCGAGAGGAAGAGGATGATGAAGGGGTTCAGGTACATAGTGCAGGATGAGCCCTCGGGAGCTATTGGTGGAGTTAAGTTCCCGGAGGGTATGGGGTGGATGTGGAAAAAGGGGTTGGTGGTTGAAATTGGGCTCGATTCCAGGAGTGGTGGATTGTGGCAGCTAGAAGAGGCTGTTAAGGCTATTCAAGAGGTTGTTAAAGGCTCAGAGCATGTTGGGGGCGTTGGGGCTTTTGTCGTTAGTCACTTCACCTACTCTTGTACTCATGATAATAATAATATGGCTGCTAGCCTTTGACTGACTAGGCCACCTCTGCAAGCCAGACCTTCAAATCGTCCCCTCCGAAATCCCCTCCCACCCGGCCTTCCAAACCTGTAAATCTAACCTCAAGGCCCTCGCTGCTTCCCCCCCCCTCTATCATTATGAAAGTCTCTGGTATATTCGCAGAACTCCCTCACGACGAGCTCATTCTCTAGGCAAAAAGCCAAGGCTCAAAATATTTTTGTTTAGCTCATGACGTAGCCTAGGGAGACTTAGTGGGAGCACGGTGTGTGGGAGATGGCCTGGCGGGCACTGCCCCGCTTATAGCTCATTCATCGTGAGAGTCGGATCGGCTGCAGGGGGGTTGGAAGGTGGAAACAGCTTCTATTTTATGTTAATGAAATAATAATGCCCCGAACCCTGTAATTGTAAAATGTAAGGAAATATACTATGCTGATTAGAGTCGGCTGAGCTCCAGCTCCAGGGATAGTATGCGAAACTTTTAGAATTGCACGAATTTCATCATCCACATTCGGCTTAAAAATCTTAGGCAAGAGGACGACCCGGACATTCCCATCAGAGCCTTCATGCCAGCGGTGGCGGTGGCAGTCCAGCTTGGTCTCGCTGCTAGTCCAACCCGACTCAAGAACCACTGAGGGGAATGACCTTGGCAACCCATTTATCCCATCAGGGATAATAGAATAGTCAGGTTCCTTCAGACTCCCATTATAAGCTCCCATAAAGTTTCCAATTCCTACAGCTATTTAGTATACTAGCGCTGCCTGAGGGGGACACATCGAAGACCTACGTGGGGATGGCTGTAGCCCAAGAAAGTCCTCCCCAACATCATCGATCAGTCCGTTAGCTCTCCATCGAGCATACTGTTTTGCTAGCCAAGATGCCCCGGCTTCATGGAGACGGGTCGGCATCACGACTGGAGGCAGAGGTCAGATTCAGAAAAGGGAACTCTAATCCTCAAAAGGCTTTTTGGGATCAATTCGGTTGTCAGGAACAAAAAAAAATCGGAATCCTTAGGGACAAGATTGACGTACTGGAGCAACCTAGGTGCACTGACCTCTATTGCCTTGGCACTCATTGATGTCTCACTCATACCTAAATCACCTTTTCAGCAGAGGATAATTTCTCCCGCTAGCTACAATTCTCTAATTAGTGATTAGGTTTAAATATTCACTTGGTCTGTCTTTGATGCCATAGGTGCTGTAGAACACGATCTCTCATTTTCAGCGAAGAAAACTAACTACATTCTATAACAAGACATAGCACCCACCACCAACAGTGCCATGCTTTTCATTTTCCTTCTTGCAGGAGACATATTTATATACAACAATGCTTTCCAGTGTTTCCTGGAACCAGCACGCCTTGAATACCTCTTCTTTTAAATACAGGCAAGGAAGACATTTTACTTCACCTAATGTAATTAGATATATGGCTTCTTCTTTAAAAATTTTGGTTTTGTGAGTGACCCTAGCTTCTGTTTTATTCAATTGGGTGGGCTAGGCATCAATTTGGCATTGTTTGGGCTTAGTTTAAGAATTAATAACTGAGGCAGACAATTACCGGACTTGTTTTTATCTTTCTTGCTCCAGTCTGCCGTTGCCGGGAGTGACACTAGCAGTAGCGATCCTAAAGGATTCGGTAGTAGAAGTTGAGTTGGGGCTATAGAGGATCTGCGCGATAGAGGGATCGAGGGTATCAAAGGAACCTGGGGGCATAGGGGAGTTATCTAGCATTAGCATGTTAGTGGAGCCGAAACTCCCAGCCAGACACTCGACCGTCGAGAAGGTCATTTCTCTGGAGAAGCTAGGCGCTCGGGTTGTCGTAGGGCTTGATAAAGTTGGTAGTCAAAGTCGACGCTGAGACTGACATGGTGGGGGTGATTGCCATTGCGGCAGTGACAGAGCTACTATCGGTCAAACAAGCGGAGAAGGAGACGGATGAGGCGGCCGTGGCCCCACACAAAACCTTTTGAATACCTACATCGAGGGCTCGTCTCAAGAGAATCAGGGCCGACGAACGCTTGCCGGGAAGCGATTACTTCCTTTGCTGTTTCGTCGAGGGCCGAGGAACACTTAGCGCTGTATAGTTTTGATATGAGGTCGGATAGACGTGCAGATATTTACTCGCTGTAGGCCGGAGTTTGGGATGCTTTATTGCTATCTGGCATAGCAACTGGGACAGAAAGGAGAAGGAAACTTAATTAGAAGAATATCAGTAGATCGGATCGGACCTTTCAATTAGCTTTACAGTACAATAGAAGACTGGAACCTAACTAGTAAGAAAGACCAATAACAAAGGAAGTCAAGAGATGAAATGCTAACCCCTCGAACGACGGAGGAAGGAAAACTAGCAAGCTAAGCAAATCAAAGAAAATGCGTGAGGCGCGACCAACCCCCGAACCGCAAAGAAAAAACCCGCGCCGCCCGCCAGACACTGAGGATAGGTCCCCTGGAAAGCCACCCCCATATTGTATACTAGGCAGGCCGATGCCCACACTTGATAATGGACTTCTCAAGTTCACGACGCAACTTGCTTACCTCTAGCGTAAGTTTAGTCTCTGGGATGTGACCTGATGGAGTACACCCGCCAAACAACTCCTCTATGGTCAGAGTAGGATTTGCTGGTACTGGGTTGGGAACCGGAAATAGATCCTATGCTAAGTTAGGAAAAGAAAGTTCAAGGCCAATAGGTATATGGGAGGAGATATACTATTCGAGTGGTAGTAGGTATGTTGAGTGCACCAGGACCGCAATGTGAAACCTCCAGAGTCGCACGGATTTTGTTCCGCCCATCCGGTTCACCAAGCTTTACCAAGATCACCACCCGGACATGCCCTCTAGATCCTTCATGCCAAAGACGGCAGTCATCCATCCCAGTGTCGATCCAACTAGACTCTAAAACTACTGACGGGAAGTGTGTAGGATATCCATTAGGGCCATCAGGGATAACGGAATAGTTAGGGTGCTTGATGCTACCAGACCAATGTCCAGTGAAATTGGTGATTCCTGTGTTATGCTGTCAGTACTCTAATTTAAGAAGGCAGTATAGTAATCTTACGTGGGGATGGCTGTAATCCCAGAAAGTCTTCACCGACATCATCTATCAGTCCATTAACTCTCCATTGAGCATATTGTTTTGCAAACCAAGAGGCCCCAGCTTCATGGAGACGGGTGGGCATCATCACACGAAGGTAACGATCTGGCGCAGAAAAGTGAACTCTAGATAACATTAGCAAGCATAAATAGTTTTACCGTGTGGAGTTACCGGAAACGATAATCCTCGAAGCCATTTCTTGGATCAAACAGGCTGTCAAGAACAACAGCGGAATCTTTAGGGGCAAGATCAGAGTACTGGAGCCACTCGGGTTGACCAGACTTGATTGCTCCAAGGATTTGGTAAAATATATCACTTGCGTTCGGTGTCATCGCTTGTGTGAATAACAGAATCTAAGAGAGGTGGAAAGGTAAGCCGAATGGAGAGGTAACCGTTGTGATTCCTTGGTGGATGTCACAACCCGGAAGCGACCCCCGATGAGTGTCTAGCCCTCTATAGCGTCGGATGAAGTAAGCTTCTTTACACCAACTACGTAGTCCACTCTACCCTATCTGGGCTCCACCCTCCTGAATCGTATTTCGCCAGAGATCCCCGTTATTATGAACAAATATCTCTAAAAAGGTATCCCAGAACTCGGTCCTTGGCGATCAGGGAAGCGATACCCACAAAAGTAATCGAGCTATCCGACGGCATTCCCTTAGCAAGAGGCCACTGTCCATATTTTTTAGAGTCGTCATACCTCATCACTCGTACCGCAGACTTCAATCTCAAATGTAATCGTCACGTGTCTTATCTTAAGCGCGTTGCAACCAGACCGCCCACCAAATTCTTTCCACCAGACCCATGTAACTTGCGTCAATAGCGGTAGGCTGCACTCGCAATCGGTCTGGGACCCGATGCCAATCACATCACGTGGAGGGTCTGGGGTCTGATTAGGGAACCGCACACTCACCAACTGTGATCCGACCCCCAGTGGTAAAATGTCAAAAGCAAGCACACATTCAATTGACTAACTTATCATGTTATACCATCACCCTCATTCCCAGCCAGCAAAAGTGAAAGTGAAAGAAAGAAGTACAAAAAAAAAGAACCCTTATGTACCCACAAAATATATCTGACAAGAAACTGATGTACACTAAGTAAAGAAGGGCCGATAAATATACAATGAATAATCCGGAAGGGATAGGAAAAGAGAAAAAAAAGGTGGAAACCGCCCCTCGATCAATGAAATAATAATAAAGCAGGAGAGCCCTGCTGTACAAACGAAAAATAGAGGGGCGGGGAAAAAACAGGCAATACATGATGGATTGCGGATGAATGATGAAAGTACAGGTCTCCGTACTGAAGACCCTAGCAAAAGAAACCCATAAGTTATAGGGGGAAAAACCCCCGAGACTAGCCCCTCGAAGAAATATTTTGAAACCCCTACCATAGATGCCCCCATGGAAGAAAAAAAAACAGAAGGAAGAAAAACACTAACAGACGGGTTACAGGCGCGAATGTTGATGGGGGGAAAAGGGGAAAGGAAAAAGTGAAAGAGGGAGGAAATACCACCGGCAGATGAGAAAACATAAAGTATCATTGCGAAGGAAAATAAAAAGCACAACCCCAAACTTTTTTCGCCCAATCGTTACATCGTTTCGCATGCCACCATGACTCTTGTTTTATTACTGTTTTGTTTCAATAACCGTCTTTGTTAAAGCCCTTGGGCACGCCAGCCCAATGATGCACTTTCGCAAATCTAAATCAGCCAATTAAGAGAAACCCTTTTTTCAATAAGTACCCCATTCTAGGAATTGTCTCTCTAGAACGTCGCCCTCCAGTCGAAGGAAAAGCCAACATTTCCTTGGATCCACACTCCCCCAACACTCCTACACTTTCATAGGGCATCTACATGCCCTCGAAAATCGGAGGAATCCGACTTGCCGAGCCGAAACCCCTTCCGGGCTCCTCGGTCTTTCTATTAGATACCCTCTTTCTCACGGCAGCACTAGCTCCAAGCCCTCTGTTTCCGGATATGAGCCGTCTTTTCACTTTCTTCTTCCGCGTTGGCGTAATCGTCTCCCCCAGTTTCTTTTGGTGTCCGTAGCCTGTAGTAGGACTACTGTTAGGGCTTTCATGAAGATCTGCCATTTTCTGGGCATGCTGGATTTGTCTCTTACGGAAAGCCGTCACACTAACCTTATCCCACCTCGAAAGCATCTGCGCAGGAAGCTCGGTGGAGGGAATACATTCGTCGTCGGCATCCGGTTCATCGCACGCGCCATCCATTAGAACTAACCCTAAGTGTCCAGCGCTAAAATCATTGTCCGTGTTCTCGTTGCCGTCCTCGTCGGAGGAAAGTTCGAGAAAGTCCGCGATTTTGAGGTTGGCCTCATATTCGTCAAGCCCCTCGTCTCCTAGACCATCGGCAATGAGCTCGCCTTCTTCGTTAAAGTAGGGATAGAAAGCTTCCGGGGGGCCCAGTATGTCCGCCCCATTCAAGAAAAGTCCATCACCACCAGTCAACCCGCCGAGTGTTGGGTTATAGTCCAAGAAGCCGGGAGAGTTTTCGCTTTCGCTTTCTTCCGCCATCATGACCATGAAATTAGATACACTGCCGCTACTATTCGTCTCGTCGACAGATACTTGCTTGCCCTTAGGTATGAGAAAAGTCTTCTTTGATCCCTCCACAACGCAGATCGGGCGGTTCGGATCGGCAACCCAGGAGCCAAGCCTTGGGCGGGAAGCCCCGTCGATATGAACAATTTGTGGGCTTTCTGGTTCCTGGGATGACCTCGAAACACGCCGGAGGATAGACTTGCCGCGAGGTGTAGGCATCGGAAGATCCTCTTCTTCATCAGTAGTTTCTCCCGAGTCGCCTGCAATGCATATGGGAATTCGTTAGTAAAGGGGTGCTCCTCTTCCAGGTTTGAATTTTCTCACTTTCGTCCTCGCTCTCACTACCTGCGGATTCTTCCTCGCCCTCGCCTCCTTCGCCCCCACTCCCGTCTGAAGAGAAGAAATGCCCCCAGGGAACATCCACATCGTCATCTGTGTCGTCTGCCCATCCCCCACGCCCTTGGATGCTCACCAGGTGCTTCACAGCAGGGTCCTTCTTCTCAAAGAATGGGTTAAGAGTCGGTACTTCGTCCTCATCCGAGGACCCTTCATCACTACCTGTCGTAGATGAATGGAAACCACCCATCCCACTCAGAGAAGCAGGCATAGATGGAGCAGTGGCAGAAATTGAGCCCCGAGGAGTGTTATCGGGGGTGATGGCAGGAGTAGAATTCGGCGTCGGATTTACAGAGAAGATATCTTCATTAAATAAATAACAATCGCTCATCGGATCGCAGGGGATGTCAGGAAAAAAACTGGGATCGGTCCATTGGGAGATGAACATTTCATCGTTGAGATCTTCGAATTCATCCCCACTACCGAGATCAAATCCACCGATGATTTCAGGGGCAACACCGCCCGAAGGAAATGGGCTTTCTTTTATGAGTGTGTAAGGCGGAACGCCATTCTCGAGCTCGCGGACGATAGCGTCCTCCTCCTCGCCTTCGATGTCTTCATCATCGCCGGCGTCGATGTCGAAAGCAACTCTTTTGTTCAGACGATTCCGTCCAGGGACACCTTCCGTCAATCCGTCAATATCTGCCCCAAATGATCGTTTCCTTGAGCCTTGCCCCGCCCGGTGATCCCCACTCGCAGCTCGGCTATCCTGTCTACCGTTTTCGACGGTAGATTGATCACCCGGAAATAGCTTTATGCTGGCGGTATCTTCACCAGTCACCCGGACGGGGCGATTGACAGCCGGCTCATCCGCATCTTCATCATCGTCCGTCTCTTCATCATCTTGACTACTTGAACTATCGGACGAAGAATCGGTCTCCTCCTGGTCCCCCCCTCCATGCCCACTTTTCCTACTCCTTCCATCCTTCCCACTACCACCCGCTGATCCCGGACCCAATCTAGATGATTCTCGGTGATGACGTTTTGTGTGAGATGTCTGATTAGGGATATGCTCGTGGAGAATGTATGGATTATCCAGAGCCAAAGACTCCCCGGCTGGGAGTGAAGAATTGTTGTTCCTCGAAGACAGCGAAGTGAGGCCAGCTATGGTGTTTGGTACTGTTTTCCGAGACATTGTATTGTGCATAAAAAAAATCGAGGAATCGGTTGGTATAATAATAAATATATTCGATACAATCGTTCTGTGCGGTGGGGTGTATTTGTGCAAATGAGACTTTGGGGTTATCAGTTATGGTTGCCACCGGCTTACGGTGCACAGGGTTGAGGTGGGGAGTGGATGGGAATTTTTTTTTCTTTTTTTTTTTCTTTCGGTATTTTTTGTCCGCCTGTTTGCCGCCAACGATCCCAATGCCAGGGCAAGAAAGAAAAATTGAAGCTTCCGTCGTATGTGTGATGTCCAAATGTGACAGGGTAATATCCTTCAATGGATGGTGCTTATTCGAAAAATTTCGAGGAACACCTTTCTTGCTAGTGGACAAGAAAGCGAGGATCGAAGATATCGTCGTTTTTGTCGTTTGTTCTTGTCAATCGCTGGAGCTGTTAGGCTGGAGGTGTGTGAATGCAACACCCCCAGAGTGATTTACAACTCAACAGTGATGTTGGCAGCCTGTGACATTTTGGGTGATGACGATAATGAATTCGGGAGTTTGGTTGTGTTAGGTTGGAAAATGCGTGGGGTTGTGTGAAGAAGCTGGATGGATGAGGGGGAAGGAGGTGAAAGAAGTGAAGGATAACAGAGGTGGGAAGTTTGTGTGGGCCAATTTCGCGAGGCTCTAGGTCGCATGTTACATACAAAAATCCAAGTGCCAGAAAACTCAGAGCACCATCGTTGCCCACCTCCCCATCATTGCTCACCCACTAATTATCCACCACAGAACAGCAGACATAATGGGGAAGAAAAAAAGGAAAAAATACTAGTGTTCCCCACACTGCTGTACGAGTACTGGAGCTACCGGCCATAAAAAGGGAACAAAAAGCTCCGCCACCAAAACCCGACCGCTTTCTTGGCCGTGCGCGAGTGGAAGGCAATTAAAAATTACAGCAGCGACTGGGTAGGTCTCCATCCTTTACTCATGAATACCGGTAACCTATTATACTTCAATTGGGCTATTGTAGGGTACGGCATGACGATATTGTAGAGCATGGAGTCCCTTTGCCTCTCCCGTCCTTCACTCCTACCCGACTCCATGGACGGCGGTAAACAGAAAGAGCAAGTAGGCACCCCTACCGGCCCTGCTCAGGAGGAATTGACTCCTCTGTAAGCCCGTTTTCCCTGTCGGCCAGTGACCCAGCCCGGATAGAATCCACTGAATTCATCTCCACGGAATAGTCGCACTGTTGCATGCAGGAAGGCTTACTCGAGTACAGCCCGTGCCCTACCAAATCTTGTCTTTGTGATTTTCAAAGAGGAGGGGAATAATTGAGGAATGAATTCGGTGATAGCACTATGAGAGACTCACTCATCACTGGCCATTGCCGTTTCCTTTCCTTCTTCCCTCTCTTCCTTTTCCTTGCTTAAAGCCTGGTCTAGTTACAGTAGCTTAGATCCTCGGAGGGGCAGAGAGCGCGCAGAAATCCGCACTACTATCAATATCATTCCTAGTGAGATGCTGTGAGTGAAGTGAGTAAGAACAGTTAGAAAGTTACTTCCTGTGCGACCCAAAACGGCATCTGGCTACCACAAAGTGCCGCCGTTTTGCTCTTTTCTTTCTTTTTCCTGCACACACGCACACACACACACAAATGTGACTTCTTTTTTCTTCCCGATCCCACACAAACCTTTCGGTGAAGAAATATCATAACTTTGATAAGTTACAGAAGCGCTCACGAGCTCACATCTATTCTTGTATGTTCTGTGAATCTCTTTTCGGTTTGGATGAGAAAGGGGATCTCACCTTTGCAAAAGCAGAGAAAAAAAAAAGATTGGGGTATCGCACCAAGTGCACTATGACAAAAATGAGCTAGTTTATGACATTAGTCCTACCGCTGACACTGAAAACGGGGAAGAAGAACGTCAAGGCAAGCGAAGGAAAGGAACTCTTCGCTAAAAAAGGGAACCCCTCTTGAAAGGTGAGAGGAAAGGAAAAGGGGAAAGGAATTTCCCCATAGGGCTAGCTATCATGCAACCCAACACGGCGACGAACTCGCCAAATCCCCTGATTATCCGAACCGTTTGCGATTGGCTCGAAACAAACTTCCCTGTGCTCCCTGATATTCCCTTGCTTTTTCTTCTCTTCCTTGAGACGGTAGATACCGTCTGTTTCACAACACCCTCAAGATAGCTTTACCTTCTCCCAAATATTAGGACCATGTTATCACGTTTAATCTCGATAGCCAAAAGTGAGAGTTACATGCTGGATGAAGGCAAAAACTAGAGTTAAGGAGATCGTTTTGCACCTTCCCGCTTGGTATCCCGGCCTGTCCCGTTCTTTCCAAGACTTTGGGAGTTGATGAGAGAGAGCAAACTCCGTCTGCAGCTCACTGCCCCAAGGGAAAAGCCTCAGCAGGCGGGAAGGAAGCATATCTGGAGGAATTGGCTTCCCTGGATTCGACTCTTCGATGGTTTGTGGTGACTTCCCATTGGTATGGATGCTTCGGCCCAGTTACACAGTAAGCCTTGCTAAGGGATGATGCACCGCACATCCCAATACCGCACAATTCCTTACGCCCCCAGCCGACAGTCTCAGAGTGAAGGGTTCAAAGCACATATAACCCTAAAATCACCTCCTAACGCCCAGCCTATGATTCCCTTAAGATCTTCCTGCGCTATCATTCGCATCATTCCCCCTCGATTGTTCCATGCATACATACAGTACTAGTACATCCACTCCCAGCAATGAGGAGTCAAAGGGGCTCTGACAACAATACTTACCCCATTCATATGTGACGAAATTCGCAACTACAACACATTTACTCCCGCATCGAATCTCCCTGTCCCCTAGCTTCTAATATTGCGTGCAAATCACCGTGATTACTCCCACGTGCCTTCTTTTTGCTAATCCAGACCGCTGAGATGGTCCCCGCTTAGGCATTACAGATTCAGATCAGACAGTTCAAGAATATGCACGTTATCCGCCATACACAGAAGCGCGAGAAAGGACAAGCTATTGTTTTCCTGGTTAAACAGTGGTATTTCCCTTTCCCTCCCCTCCTTCCCCGCCCATTTCATCAGACTCTCCTAACTTACAAATTGCTACTTTCGAGAGCTCCGCCAACACCGAAATCACATTCTACGCTAGGGCATGATTCGGCTACCAAACAATACTCGAGTACTGGTACTGTAGGATATCAGCAGGAGTCCTTTTTGCCCCCCTTCTGGTTTCACTAAAAGTAGTTTAGGCTCGCGTGCCCCTCTTCCCAAGACTGCCAGACGGGCACGGACACGTACCCAACCGGACCCTTAACTTACCCAAAGTAAATGTTTACATCTGGACTTACCCCGCTGCATTTTTCGGGTATCTATCATGATCTTGGCATCAAGATTCACAAAAAGCCCGCTTCCGTGGCGATTCTCTCCTTTTTTGTTTCTCATTTATCCCTTTCTAATAATCGCACCTTCCCTTTTAGCTAGCTCAATTTGCATTTCTTCGAGGACAAACCATGTTCCTTCCATTCCCCGCCTTTTGTTTTTCTTTTTTTGCGTTTCTTCCGCCTCTTCCCTGTGCTTTTTCCTTGCTTTTCTCTCCATGGTGGGACGCATGCTCCAGACCGCACCGTACTAGTGCAGTGCAGTGCCCATACACGCCGTTCCCGTTGCCAGAAAAGAAGGAAGGTACAAGTTCAAATTGGAAAGGGAGGAAAGATATTTCTTGCAAACATTTGCGATATGATCAAATTGGACCCTGGTACCCTGGACTCGGTGGATCCGTCGCAGAAAAGGGCGTTCCGGGAGGGTGAGAGATTCCGAATATCGGTAAGTTAGATCGGCGGTGTGAAAACGAATTAATTAAAGTGCGCCGTCTCATTATCATCATCACCGTCACCATACTCTACTAGTTCGTCGCTTAGGCGTCAGCGAGTTTAATTGTGCATTAGCATGTCGATCGAGCATACTTGAGAAACTTGATCAAAAAAGGATGTTTGCAGTGTGGGCGGCTGTCTGCCTGTCCGATGGTGTAGATAGTGTCCTCGCGCTTGGGTAATGATCAAATATGCAACGCACGCAACTTACCAATTTACCCCAATAGTATCATAAGTAACTCGTGGATTAACAATCCAATCACACTCCCTCCCCTCCCATCTCTCTCAAAAAGTCCCCCCACGAACCCATAATCAACAGGGTGCATCACACCATGCCACAATGGGAAAATATACCACTCCATATGGTATTATGCCTTGCCATAAAAATATATATAATAAACCCGCACACCGCACAAGACTAAAATTTAGGGGGAGCCGGGAATCCCCCATGGCAAAAAGAATGTGTATAGTACTGCACTGTACGGTGCGGATCCGGACCCGTGAGCGCACGCCACCGCACTCGTACCGGCGTTGTGTCGGCTCTTGCGAACACGACTGCTATTACATAGTCTACCGCAAAATTTCGGCCCTTCCTTCTACTCGGATCTTGGTGGTGTGGTATGCGACAGCAGCAACAGCAGCAGGTGTATTCGCAAAAGGCCGCTCCGTTACGATTAGTCAACTATATTATACTTCCCGCCATCAAAGTTGGAGTATCAAAATATAATTCGTACCGCATGCGAAGCGCGCCACAACTAGCAAGTACAAGTATAGCACGCAAGCCGCCCTGCATGTATGTACTGTACTGTAAGTGCATTGTGGCCAATGGGGTGGTCATGAGTCGTCACCCGGCCCTTCTTTTCGTTCGTCTGATGTTCTGACCCCCCTTCGGGGAGGGGAGCGAATCGGCAAATTGGGGGTGGTGGAATGCGCATGTGTGGGACCGGAGGCGCGGTAAGTTAGTTAGCTTTGGAGGGGGGGTTATGCAGGAACGGATACGCTGTTTGGTGCTGGATTTGGGAGATCGGGGGGGAGGAAGTGATCTTGATTGTACTATAATATAATATAATGTAGACTAAGTCGAGACAGGGGAGCGTATTTGGAAATGGTGGAAGGGGAGGGGCGTTATCAAACCCACTTATTGTGTCGGGCAATGTACCGTTCCGACATGAGTATGAAAGGAGGCTGCGATGTGTAGCGATAGGGAAGAAGGGGGAGGTAAGGGGGTGCTTATCTTTCTCGGTCCTTGCTTCATTATCGATCACTCGGATTGTTGGATGGGAGTTGCATACAATAGCTCGATCAGCCTACCACAAGTTGTGTGAAAGAGATGCCCACCTGTTGTGAGTTTTTATACGCCCAAGGACCTATTTATCACTCCTGGAGAGACAAGTCACTTCTACAATCTACTCCGGGATACAGTACATTTACCTCCCCCCCTTTGCCTTGATCCCAACAGGAGTTATGGTGTCTTGACCGGGCGGGCGGGGCATGCATTTGCATACACATGTAAGAATCGGAACCACATAATATACCAGGAACATCCAGAGGCTAAATAATAACAGCGCCGCCCCTTTATACCCTATCCCTCACTAGCACAGCCACAACAATCTCAGCTAATCTCAAGGTCTAATCTACTCTATATATTGGATAAAAGTTCGAGAAGAAAACGCCCGTACACCCCGCCTAAATCTCGGCTTGAACGCGTAGTTGGGTGTAAAGTGAACTTAACACCCCAAAGGCTTGATTCTTGGATAGCCCTGGTTGAATGCTGGGCTTATGTTGGTGGAAGATCCGAACGTGGCGTTCCATAGAGCCTAGGTGGGGAGAACGGGAGTTGAAGATACCAAGAGATTGGATGGAGATTTCCGTGATGAAGGGATGAGTGACTGTTATGGTACGGGAGTGTCCAGAGGAGGTATAGTATCCATCAGCAAAAAATATTGCCTTGGATCCTGTTGTATCCTGTTCTCTCTGGGGCTGGAGGCGGGAGGTTCTAATAATGTAAGCTTGAGTTCTTGATACGGACACTTGGGCTGACTGTGGCTAGACGTTTGCCTTCTACCTCCAGAGGCAGCAAACACAGTCTAGCGCAATCCTCTCCAGCAACTCTGCCCCAAGGGCATAACAACTTCCTACCTTAGTGCTAAATGCCTCTATCTGCAGGCTATCCTTTTGCAGACACTTTACAAACTTGAATTCTCTGCTTTCAACCCCCTCTCACATACCCCTGCCACTGGCAGCCTGTCTTCTTTCCATAATACCCTGTTCAACCCTAACTCCGTCTGCCAGATCTGTGAGAATATGTAAGGGGTTTGGAGAGTGCAGGGATATGAAGCGAGTAATTGGGAGAGTTTGGATGAAAATGGCCCAGAGTGGAAAATCTTTCTAGTTCAATAGTTGTACTTAATACTGGGGCGAATACTTGATGGAGAGGAGGCAAAACTGAAGATCTCAACCCACAGTATAAGATATTAAAAACCAATAAGTGTTAGACCTTATCTGTATGTACAACTTGAACGCTCTGCAGTGTTGCTACAACTATAGGAAAATATAGTAGTATATTGTTTTTTTTGGTATAAAGCTTTGGGCAAAGGGATATAGTTGAGCACACCACTTTGGATATATATTGAGAGATATTATTATATAAGTTTTACCTGAATGTATATAAAATAGAAAATTTCATTAGGTTTCTTAATATAAATTAGTAAAAATGTCACGATACCAACAATAAAGAACTCCCAGAACATGAATGCAAGTGTTTTCATTATATCTACTTACCCCAATATTACTTTCTATATCTGTTTCTGACTTGTCCCAACTTTTTCTTTTTTACTATTTCTTCCTTTGCTCTAGTATGCATTTTGAACATATCTCTCTCTCTATTTACTTCTTCTCTCAAATCTTATATATGCACTACACTCCTGCAATCTCTGGATATAGCAGTCAATAAATCTTTCAAATAATATATATAAGAATATACAAATACTAATATTTACAAATGCAGTCTAGCATTCCAAAATAGACTAGTGCCAGTAATATGTGAATTATAGTTACTTATATAATCGCAAGGTAGGCACTCAATTTTAATAAAGGAAAATGTAGTTAATTGTAAATTCCTTTTCAAATATTGAAATAACATCACTAGTCAATAAGAGTTAGAATTAGGATATTTGCATTAAAGTATTTACTAACATTATAGTTTGAGATTAAAACTCAGATATTCTATTACCACCAGTTTTCTATCCCTCAAAATTGTACCGACTAATCTATCTTGAATCTATCAGCCATAACTGTCTATAATCAGTTTAAATCTGTAAGAACTATATCAATAATTCTATTATTAACTCTTCATATTTGGTAAAAAATCCTACTAGCATAGCCTGCTGGAACTATTGTATTATAGTAGTTCACTTTATTTTCACATCAAGTTAAATGTTATACATACGAGAATAGTTTACAATTATTAGTAGAAGTTGCATCACCATAATAGAAGAATATATACCCAACTCCAATCACCAAAGTAGGAGCAACTAGAGGTATCTATATTGACTATTCGAGATACTGAAAGAGCTCATATTCCATGATACTAAATACTGATTAGAAAGATAAGTGAGAAGACTCTACTCCTTATCCAATGCATATATACACTATGTATTACATGTCAATATATGGCTATTTGAACTAATTACTCAATAATTTACGATAAAGACTATCGGTATATTGGTATTGTGACTACATATATGAACTCATCAGCAAAAATATCTGGTTCGCATCCTGTGCTTCCTGACCGCATCCTGACGCTTCCTGAGCTTCCTGTAATACAGCTTTGCATCCTGGGAAACTAAATTCATCTAATCCAAAAACGCGTTATTTAACAAGATTCATTATATAGTTAACAGTATATATCCAAAATTTGAAGCCATGAAGTGGCCAGATGAGTGACTAATTGAGATATATAATTTTCCATGCCGAAAATAACCACTTGACTTTATATCCCAGTATGTACCCAAAATAGTAGAGCTATTATATTGCCGTTAAGCACAATCTACTCGAAATCAGTTGTTTATGATCTGAGTATGTAAATATCTAATATTTATATTTTATCTAAATTGTGGCTTGCTGAATTAAGCTACGAACTTCCCATTTACAACATCTAGAAAAAAACTACACTGCACTATTTTTAAATTTTTTATTTTCCCAATTTAATCATTTTTCATTTTTCAGGAAGCACAGGATGCAGCCAGGATGCAGCCAGGAAGCTCAGGATGTGAACCAGACATTTTTCCTGATGAACTTAGTCTATTAGAATGAAGAGATCGAAGACTATCTACTGGTGGAGTGGGGACACTCTCAGAAGAAATAGATGTCGGGAGACTCTCTGAGTTCGAGTAGGACAATTATTCAGGGTCAATCAGTGTTCACACTTTTTTGACAAAGCTGAAAGCTTAAGAAAATATATGATTATTAGAAAACAGGAAGTAGCGAGATTTTAGTATAAGTAGTAAGAGCTATTCCAGAGTTTGAGAAAATCAAGCAATGAAGAAGAAACCTTAACAATATAATAAGTTATTAAGTCAAGAATTCGAGAATTTCAATTTTATTACTTTACCTATACCGAACTATTATTACCCTAATCTTCCTGACTTCTCCCCATTATCTCGAATACTGCACCGTCTAGCCTTCTCTACCTGTTACGCACACGGGAACAGCTCACTAGTATTATTAGTAGAGGCTACGCCACCATAATAGAGGAGCGTATGTCCAACCTCAACTCACTCGGGTAGGAGCAACTGAAGGCATCTATGTTGACTACTCGGGATACTAGAAGAACTCATGTTTCAAGAAGCTGATTACTGATTGAAAAGATAAAGTGAGAATACTTTATTCCTTATCCGGTGCATATACATATTATGCATTATGTGTTATTATCTGGCTATTCGAGCTGATAACTCGATAGTTCACAATAAAAGACTATTAGTATGTTGGCATTGCGACCACATATATGAACTTAGTCTATTAAGACGAAGAGATCGAAGACTATCTACTAGTGGAGTTGGGACACCCTCAGATGAAATAGATGTCGAGAGTTCTCTGAGTTCGAGTGGGGCAATTATTCAGGGTCAAACAGTATTCGCACTTCCTTTGACGAAACTGAAATCTTAGAAAGATACTTGATTGTTAGAAAACAAGAAGTAGCGAGAATTTAGTATAAGTAGTAAGGGCTATTCTCCTGGAGTTTGAGAAAATCAAGCAACGGAGAAGAGACTTTAACAATATAACAAGTTATTAAAATTATATTTCGAGAACTTCTACTTTATTACTTTACCTTTATTGAACCATCATTACTCAAGCCTTCCTGACTTCTCTCCATTATCTCGAATACTGTACGGCCTAGCTCTCTCTATTCCTTTGAGTTAGTTACCCCGTAACAGATCTAGTACTAGTATTTTTTTTATATCTTACTAGTGCTTAGGTTATTTGCTTTATATTGATTTCATCTATTAATCTAAGTATAGAAATTTCAGATTTTTAAGCAATATTGAAATATTAGTATATTTCTTATATATTATATTTCATAATACTATCCCATCCTCTCATGCTAAATTTTCTATTTCTATTTCCTCTTTACACTACTTACATTACTATAGCTAGAACATATATTATAGTTTTATATTACTTATTTTAAGATAATATTTAGAAATTTTATACAAGTATTGTTATTTGTCATTTAGAGTTTTTTGTTTTTTGTTTTTTTTTTTTTTATCATATGTTCATTGTTTTAAGGTACAAAAAGCTTCATGTAGCCGTAAGCTATGGAAAAAACAAAACCTATAATCAAAAAACAACTAACAAAAGAAACCATCTCTCGCACTCGTTAAGATACTGAAATCTGAAGCCCAAAAACCTCTGGCCTTATCTGTCAAAAATATATATAATATAGGAAAAACCCAACACACAAAAACAAATCCTCGTCCAACCAAAGAACAAAAATCATAAAGTCATGCCAGTCATAGGGGGGTGGGAAAGGGAGGGGCGCTGAAGGGGTGGGGAGGCGGAGCGGGAGGGAGGGGGAGAGTGGTAGGGCGATGCGTTAGGCGGAAAGCCGGTCTGCATGTCCAGGAGGTAGTGGCGAAGAGCCGAAAGGGAGGGGGGTAGATTCCATATAGTGCTCCCAGGCGAGAGGCTGTCATCCGGTTTCAGATACCAGTGTCTGGCGTCAACCCTGGCAGGGCATTGGAGGATGGTGTGCTTGAAGGTTTGTGAAGCCTCTTGACATCGTGGGCAGGTAGTGGGTCAGTCTAGGTCATCTCTCCAGGAGGGGTGGGCCAGCAAGTAGCTCTTGCCGCTGCGCATTTGATGGATGTGGCAGGCGGCGAACTTGTCTAGCCCTATAAAGGGGTGAGGAGTCAGGGAGGTGCGGTACAGGTATTTGGGAGAGGCTGGGAGGCAGGCCTCCTAGTCTTCAAAGAGCAGGTTGTGGGCCTTCTTGCGGAGTGCGATGTAGGTGCATGTTATTAGAGAAGGTGGTGGGATATCTTCGACGGCCGGGGGAGCGGTCTTGAAGATGAGAGAGAAGCAGGCGAGCCCCTGTGCCAGAGGGAGGGCACAGTGGGCAAGGGAGTCGATGGGGAGGTGGTACCGCAAAGGGGGGGAAGGGACCGGGGTTTTCCAGTGTAGGGGGAGATAGACTGAGGAGAGGCCTATGATAAGTGGTCGGCAGGTGTCAGGTGCCCTAAAAGTGGACAGGGACGGAAAGGAGGATAGTAGATGGGCAGTTGCCAGGTTGTGAGCTGGTGAGGCGCAGCATATCCTGAGGGCAGCGATGCATCTTTTGTGCCGGCAGTAGACTGCTATTGGGGGGAGGCAGGATTCCCTAGCGAGTATGAGGACGGGAGTGGAGAAAAAGCAGTTCGTAGTCCATCTCTGGACTTTGTGCCAGAAGAAGTTCATACGGTCAGTGGTGCGGGTATTCGGGACAAAGAGGTCTGCCCCGTACGTAAGTATTGGAAGGAGGAGGCCCATCGCGATTCTATAGGAGAGGAAGGGGCGGACCCTGGCACCTGGCAAGGCAATTCTCCTGATGAAGGAGAAGGCCGCACCGGCCAGGGTCAGGCGTCTCTCAAAGTGGAGTATGGTGTTGAGGGGGGGAAGAACCAGTAGCCGAGCCACCTGACAACTTGAGAGGGGCGGAAAATCTGTTCGTCTAGGACGATAGCTTGGTTTGATGTAGGGGACCTCTGGCTGGGTGTGCACCAGTGGATCAGTTCGGTTTTTGGGATTGAAAAGGCCACACTGAGGGTGGCAGCCTTGTTTGAGAGAGATACGAACATGCTTTGCAGCCTGCGGACGTTGGACCGGTACGATGGGGAGGCGACTGTGAGGGAGAAATCGTCAACGTATGATACCATGAGGCCTTTATCTACCTTGATGTTGAGGGGTGAGATGTAGATGAGGAAGAGGAGAGGCAAGATAGGGGAGCCCTGGGGGGTCCCAATTGTGACCGGGGAAAGGGTTTTTGGCAAGCCCTGGTAGAACAACGTGCATTTTCATTCTGTGAGAAAGGATGACACCTAGTCCACCATGTATATGGGGAGCTTTCTGTCGAGGAGCAGCTTGTGAAGGGTGATAGCGTCAACGTTATCAAACCTAGCCTTGATGTCCAGGAACAGGGAGGAGACTTTGCGGTGTGTGCATTGTAAGGTTTTGACTTCGTGGATAAGGGTGGCGCAGGCATCAGAAGTACCCAAGCCAGGGACTGATCTGCATTGGTTTGGATATAGCAGGCTGGCCTCTCGTGCGAGGAGAAGGAGACACATCGTCATGATTCTTTCCAGTATCTTTGAGATTGTTTTGAGGAGCACGATGATGCGGAAGGAGGAGGGTGAGTTATAGGATACTTTGCCAGGCTTGTCGAGTACAACCCCATTGGCTGTTTTAAGTGAGGGGGAGTGGTATTCATAGGCGAGGGGGGGGGCCTAGGAGCCCTAGTATAATGTTTGGGTTGCATTTGTGGACTCTCTTCCACGCAGAGTAGGGGATTTCGTCAGAGCCGGGGGCCGAGAAGGGGGAGGACTTAGCGAGGGCGGCTGAGACCTCTTCCTTGGTGAGTGGAGAGGCGCCGGGCGAAGGGTCAAGACGGCTCCTTATGGATGGCTCCTTTTTCGGGGAAAAGAAGTGGTTCAGGAGGGTGTTGTTGATCGACACTGGGTCGTTTGCGTCGGGGAGCAAGAGGAAACGGGTTTCTTGTCGGGGGGAGACCAGTTTTTGGCGGTCCAGATCATGATGTTGTTGGGGGTAGTCTTGGCTAGGAATTCTGCCCAGTAGGCAGCTTTGGCCCGTTTGATGGCCTTGAAGTACCCGTTCCTGAACAGTCTTGCAGTCTCAACTGTGGCTGGGGTTTGGGATCTTTTTGTGTGTCTAGATGCTTTGTTGAATTCTTTGCGGAGAGCAGTGAGAAGGGGGGTCTACCAGGGCGTGGACCTGGTGGAAGGACGCGATAGGGAAGCTGCTGTCTTAAGAACAACGGTGAGGCATGAGAGAGAAGAGCCAAACCAGTTCTTGAACTGCGTGGGGGAGGAGGACCGGGGAGAGGGCGGGACCTGGAAGGCTTTGAGATTAGTTTCCAGAGCCGCCCAGCCAAGGTCGTCCCATTTGAGGTAGAAGGGCAGGGGCCGTTTGTGGGGAGAGGCGAGAGTAATGGTTATAGGTACGTGGTCCGAACCTGTTGCCTGTAGGGTGGAGGCATCCCATTCCAGGTCAGTCGAGGACATGTGGAGGTTGGTGAAGGCCAGGTCGATGACGCTTGGCCTGTCCAAGCTAGAGAGGGGGTATCGTGTGTATATACCGGGGGTGTTGATGTATGAGAAGCCAAGGGTCTCGGTCATTTCAAAGTAGGGGTCAGCTGTTTTTGCTTCTTGCGAGGAGAGAATGCGGAGGGGGTCCGTGACAGGGCTGTGGATGTTGAAGTCTCCCACCATAAGGTAGAGGAAGTCTAAGGCGTAGAAGATTCTCCCGAGAGGGACGATGTAGAGGGGGGGGTACCTGGAGCGGGAGTAGATATTGGCGAGGCGGAACTGAAGGTGGTCTGTGTCAAAACAACCAGAAGGAGTGTAAATATCCATGTGCATGTAGTCCTCCACGTCCTGCGTGAAACTAGGAAGGATAGTATGGTTTTTTAGGAAATCAATGGTAATGTAAACTACTACCTTGGGCTTAGGGGAGGGAGGGGCGAAGGATTTGTACCCAGTGTAGATGGGCAGAAAGCCTCCATGGGAGAGGGGTTGTCATTCAGAGATTTAAAGCAAGACTTTCTATACATTTTGCAGCTTTCTTAATTATAATATTTTAGAATCTTTTCTAATAATCTCCTTACTTCATCCTAAATTTATATGTATTATCCGAGATTTTCTTGGTAGGATTTTAGAATCAAACAATATTTTCACTTATATTTCCCTTATATCTCTTTCATATACTTTAGCATAGTATGTTAAAGAATAGAGCATTGAGTTACAAAATAATTAAACAACTTAAATCTGCTTGTTTAAACTGGGGAGTTATATGATAATAGAATTTCTTCTAACAAAATAGTAAATAATAGCATTTAGAATCATTTAGAAGTAAAGAAATAAATAAAATAATAAAAAGAAGCAAAATTTACTTCTTAATTTTAGCAAAAACTACTCTATATTCTTTAAAGTATCCTAGCTAATATATAATATATTCTAAGAGCTTTCTCTATTCTTTCTCTTCCCCTTAACCTCAACTCCTCATTTTACTCATCATTTATCTTATCTCTCTGGGTTCCTATCACGCTTGTCCCCTATCCAAGAATATTTCTCAGCTATTACAGGGTCAATTAACTTTGCTACTGCGATTCTCTAGATTTTGTGGTACTTCTTTAGCCCCAGAATCTACCCATTCTACTTTTCAAGAAAGTACATTTTAGTGTCAAAAGTATAAAGTAATTATTTCTACCAGAAATATACTAGGTAATTAGTGAATCTGACATTGTTTCTGGCTAGATTATAAAACTTATTGATATATCAACTAGTATTAGCAATATCAATGTCTTCAGTATTAATATCTAAATAATACAAGAGCAAGGCACCTTCTTTAGCAACTTCAAAGCTCTCAAAGTACTCTTGCTCGATAATCTCTTAAACAGCCTTAGCTGTTTCACGTTTTACTTATTAAAGGAAGCTAAGAATTACTCTATAATTTCAGATAATATATTTGATATATATAGTTCTAAGAGTTTTTTGAAGGCTCTAGCAAATCACTATAGTAGAAGAAGAAAGATATTTTAATCATTAGTTGAGAGAATTGGATGATAGAGGGAATAGAAGCAAGCTTTCTGCAGAGGTATTTAGGCAGAGAAGTGTCACTGTCTTTTAAAATAGTGAGTTTGCTCTGCTAATTTGTATCCTTCATAGATTCTCACATGAATTTAGTGTGATATATAATAGATAGAAGTTACAACATCAGCAAAAAAACAGCCTGCCCCCTGGGCCTCATGTTGTTGAGTTTTACGTTTTGGCACATCATGAGTCCTATGATCGCAATATTAAAAATCTCATTAGTTTGACTAAAGAAGATAATATTAATTCTGTTTTCTGCAAAATATGAGCAATTTTTATTAAGAACTCACGGACCTTTTACATACCGAAGTTGAGAAATTTGAGTTCATAACATACAACTTTGTAATGTAAAATGTCTATGAGATATTGAAAAAAATAGCTCATATTTTGCTAAAATTAAGATTTGTATCTGATCATTAGGGGATACAATCAGAAGCATCATGATTAATCGGGGTCACTCGCGATTAGCCAAAACATAAAACTCAATGACATGGCTCACCGTGGAGCACAAAAGACAGATTTTTTTTTTGCTGATGAAAGCATATGATGGTTTAGGATTGAGAGAAAATATAAATAATACAAAAAGGATGTATTGATCCTCAATCTATAAGACTGACCAGAACAGAGTTTTACTTGAAACTAGGTATACTCTATGAGGTCTGAGAAGAATTAGATCCTAGTCAAGGCTTTTCAAAGCATAGGGGTTACAATAGCTCATCTTATATAAGATTTTACCTGAATTCAGATATCAGCAGATTCTTAATTGAAAAAAAAATTACTTTTTAAGATATGGCTAGCAATTAAACTAGATTTCTGGCTACAATTTAGTATATACAATATTAACTTATTTCATATTACAAGAGTCAAAAGAATTCTTTTATTTGTCTAATATTTCTTATTGATTAAAATAAAACTTAAAATCTTTCTTCACTATTTGTAAAATATCTAAGTAAGTTTGATATTAAATTCAGTAATATATTTTCTAATAGTTCTCAAGCTTTATCCAAGCACTCAAGTAAAATATCCTATAAGATATAAAGCTGAAAAGAATATCTGATTTAGACAGACAGACAGCCACCCTTTATGGCCATGCTATAGTCATCATTGAAAGCTCAGATAGCCAAATTCGTGTATACTGATGGATATTTTCCATACTTTTTTTTTCAGAACTTACGGGCTATTATTAAAGCTCAGACTAAATATGCCTTTTATAAGTGAAAAAACAGAGTAAAACTATATTAATAGTTTCACCTAAGTGCAAGATAGAACACACTCTCAGGTATTTTAATATACTAGTAAAACACTCTCACATCATCCAACTCTGGAATTAAACAAGATTGAATTGGCATCTCTAGTACTTATGAGTTATTATATAATAATCAGTAATCTCAGGTATTTATTTACTCAAATTTAGAAAAGGTACTTATCAAATTCCTATTCCTAGCACTATTGGCATGTATTTTAAGTTATAGAGTAAGTTTCTATCCTTTAGAAAATATTTACCTTCTAAAATTGTTAGTTGTGGTAGGTCCCCCCCACAGTACAATAGAGATTGGTAGCCTCTGGATAGATACTCAGGCTTACTTATTAGTTTGTAGCAGGAAAGCAGGAATTCATTTATTTTCAAAAGAATCATGACAATAGAATGGATAAAAAGAGTAAGAGAAAAGATAAATAAGAGTGGTGTAGATCAGTTTGAGGAGAGACAAAAGAAGGAAAGAGTCAAAAGGAGATTAAATAGGCCTCACGAGGTAGGTGGTATCTCGGTCCTCATTCACCCTTATCATAAGATTGAGCTTATCAGTTGGTCTGATCCTGCATTTCGCCCATACAGGTATGCCCTGCTCATCTACACACTATGGTACTATTCAGGTGAAATATCAATTAAGATCCGCATGATACCTTCACTCTCTCTAGCAACCGTACTTTCATGAGTTTACTACTGGGATTGTCCCACTTGTCATGTGATTTATGTCCACGCTAATATTTGCCTTCTAGTCTAACTTCAGTACCGGTGCCGGTATCATACAGCCCTACCACCTCCAGGAGGCAAAGAATACGGTACAAGTAGCACAACAAAGAGACCACAACTAACGCTCGACAATCCAGCAGTACTATTATAGATATCAGACCCCAATCTATCTATGATACTATATATCCGAACTAGTATCATATCATACTTACCAAGTACCATAAGCTCAAGTCAAATCTTTAAAAAAAAAAGAAAAATAGCAAAACCCATATTGTCCGTTATTGGTTTCCGTCCAGATTTTTCCTATCATACCGGTTCCGCTATCAATAACGGGTATCGTTATCAAATATACCCTACAGTACTATCCATCCCATCAATGAGTTTCAATACGATACTAGCCAGTCCGGCTAGCCATCCATCCATCGGCGCACGCGACAATACTATGATAGAATGTGTGATGTTGATATTTCGGCCTCTTAGACGCTATTGCATGGCACAATAGTAAAGTTAAATTAGCATTATAAGTTGACACAATAAAGCAAAGGTATCCTATTATACCTAACCCACAAGATACCAAAAGCCCCATTAATACAAAAAAACAAAAACAAGAGAGGCCTTCCCAGTCACATCTATATTCTTTAACCCATGCTATACCCCTGATCCATTGAAACATATCCAAAATTCAGTCCAATATGCCGATCCCACAATCTACAGCGAGACAAGCCAAAAACAGTAACGTATAACCCAAGTACAATACCAGTACTCCAATACACACCGTTTATAAACAGTTCATCATAAACAAACCGAGCATAACCCCAAAGGTAGGAAATATGTTAATGAATAAAACTTAATATGAATAAAACATTGCGATAATTTTTACTAAGGATAAGAATGAGAATAAGAATGGGAATGAGAAACTCCTAGGACCGTGTAGTAGTATAGAACCGCTCAGCGGAGTGCTGGTATGTAAAAGTAACGTAAAGCAAGGAAAAAGCATAACAAAAAACAAAAAGTAATTCCACACCAATTATTCCATGTAGTCTAGAAATTCTAGGAAGAATAAAATCTAGGAAACCCCCCTACTCGCCCTTCGACATCACAAAGTCCACAAGCCTAACACCTCTCCCCCAACAAACTCCTCGACGCGACAAAGCTGAAACCACCAAACAAGCCCTCCTCATCTACCTCTTCGTCTCCCCTACCAATCATGACTGGCGGACTCAATCCCAATCCCGTAAAATCTGTCGAGAAATTCTCCGCGAGCTCGGGATTGGTGATGAGCGGTCTGATCGGTGGTTCAATCTCCCTACGCTCCAACTTCCCCCAGTCAATCTTTCTAAAAAATCTGTGATTCTTGATCGTCAGCAAGTCCTTAGGCATGTTGTACCCCAACCGCTTCGTCGGGTCCTTGCGCAGCAATCGGGTAATCAGGTCCTTCGCGTCCGGGGATAGGAAATATGGTAGGTTAAGTTTCGAGTTAATGATCTTGTGGGTGATTTTTGCCGTGTTGTTTCCTGTGAAGGGAGGCCCGCCGGTCATCAAATCCACAGCGAGAGCACCAACACCCCACCAATCCACCTCAGCACCATACTCCCGCTTGCCGTCGCCGCTAAGGATCTCCGGGGCCATGTACTCGGGTGTGCCAAGGAAGGAGCGGCAGCGGGAGTCATCTGTTTTAACTTTGCTGAGACCAAAGTCGGTCAGGAGGAGGTGACCTTCTGCGTCCAACAAACAGTTCTCGGGCTTCAGGTCTCTGTACACCACCCCAACGTTCTGATGAAGATGCGAGAGAGCAAGGACAAGCTCCGCGAGGTAAAACACGGCGGTGGTCTCCGGGAAGAAAGTTGACAAAGCCAGATGTAAGAATAGCTCGCCGCCTTGAGCATATTCGAGGATCAAATAGAGTTTCTCCTTATCCTGGAAGGCATAGTAGAGCTTGACGACAAACGGATGGCGGACGGACTCAAGGATTGCACGCTCGGTCTTTGTCTGCTCAACCATCTTCTTATGGACCACCAAACTCGCTTTTTTGAATTGTTTCTGCGCGTAGAGCTTTCCAGTAGCCTTATGACGAACCAAAAAGACAGTTCCGTAGCTATCACACTCTCAGCACAACTCATTTCAAAGCGCAAGATCAAATTGAGCTACTCACGTTCCCTTGCCCAAACACTTCAAAGTCTCAAAATCCTCCGCATGCATCTTCCGTCTCTGATCCAGGCCCGAACGAGACGTAGGACGGGAATTAACATCCTCATCAATATAATCCTCATCCAACGCAATCTCATACGTGCTCATATCTGCAGGACCATCTCCATTCTCCGACCCAACAGAAGTATCACTTCCAGACTTAACAGACACCAAATCTCCAGGATGCGCCTGGCTCAACAGCGACGAAAGCCCAGATCTGCGTGGCGGGGAAGATGATATCGAACTCGACGGAGAAGGACTAATATTCCTCTTGACAAAACTCCAATCAGGACTCAATCCACCGCCATTAACCGGAACAGCCACAGCTGGTTCATCCTTCTTCCCCTCACCCTTCCTCCCTCCTTGCTGTTGTTGCTGTTGTCGCTGTTGTTGTTGCTGAACCGAGCTAACACCGCTCTTCTTCTTCTTACTCTTAGACCTCTTCTTCCTCTTCCCAACACCACTCTTCCCCTGCGCCCTCTCAGAATCAATATCCCCAGCATCACTCGGAGCCCGCGACGAAACCTCTGAGTGCGGGAACAGCGCCGCCAATCCTCCAGGCACGCCTGGGGAAATCTTAGCCGCAGCAACAGCAACCGCAAGACTACTCACGCTCCCAGCGCCCTCGACATTTGCCGCAGCGGTAATACTCGCGCGGCGACGACCACCGCCAAAACCGTAAACTGGCTTCGTCAAGGTCGGAGAATCGAGGTCGTTGGGGGAAGGGTCGTGGTCGAAGGTGAAGATATCGGCCATTTCGCTCCCGGTTTCGCTTCCTTTTCTCGCTTAGGGTTTTTTTTGTTTGTTTGCTTTTTTGCTTTTTTTGTGTCGTGTGGGCTTGGTACGAGAGGGCCGTGTGTAGCCGCTAGGGGGGCTTGGCTCGTGGATGTGGTGTGTTCTAAAATTAAAGGGGAAAGGTACCGTAGAGGAAAAAAGGCAAGAGGGTAAAGATTCTTTATTTTTTTGAGAAAAAAAAATAGAATTAGGAGGGGGTAGGAAAAAAAATTTTGATAGTTCTTTACCCTTGACCCCGGGTATTCAATGTGCGCCGTAGGGTTATGCAAAACGAATGCTCGTGTGTGTGCGAATGTATTCCCCTGCGAGGCTTTGCTACGATAGCTTGCTAGCAAGCTAGCCGAAGGGAAAACAGGAAATCCTCCACAAGTTTCCCTCAGCGACAAACAGGAGGTGCAATTTTCTTTCAGGATTCACTTCAAGGACGTAGTGCGACGGCAAGGAGCAGGAGTAGGAAAGCTGGAACGTGCACAACAGAAGAATTAACGGGAAATTTGTAGGAAAGCGAAACTTCCATGAAGAACTATGATTTATGAGAGTGGGAATGTTCGTTTTTGATTGGGAGTTTGAGTGAGAGAGAGACGACGATCTCGTTCGTTTTGGAGGAGGAGGGGGGGAGTAGCTTGATTTTTTGCGCTGGCTTGAGCTGCAAAGAAGGGAGGGAGGAGGAAGAGGAAGAAGAAGGGAGGGAAGAGAAGGGAAAGAAGTTTGGTTTTGTACTCTAGTAGGGGTTTTACGTAGTGTGTGTGTGGCCGGCATGTCCTTGCTTGCTTGCTTACCTTTTCCTGTCTTAAGTGTCGTGAATGGGTGAACAAACCGAATCTCAATCTGACTGACTGACACAATACTGCACATAACCGCCTAGAATAACCAATAATAACAACAAAATTAATAATAAAAACCACTTTACAAGTACGTTAACTAAATACCAGCAAGTAAAGACTCGAGAATCATGAACCTTATCCCTTAACACTGCATACAGTACAGTACCTCCTCTGCACCCTACACTGTATTCCCCAGTATGACATCTCTAACCCCCCCCCCCCCAAGCATATTTCTCACTCCGACTCCATCCCACTTTAACCCCGCCTCCAACCTCACTAACGCAGACTAAACCCTCTCACCCATACATCACCGCACATGAAAAAATAACCCCCTCTTGGCAGGCTAAATAAAAATGTGGGGTTACAAGTAACTTATTGCTGAATGAGGGGAATAACAGATTGGCTCAAATCTACTCAAACCCATACTCGTTACAGGTATGAAGTCATAGTACTGCACTAGTTACGATACCGGTGAGGGATAAAAGAGGATGATGGTTGGCAGACGATTGATGGCAGGAGTGTGTCGTTCCCAGCCATGATGTTGTTGTTGCTTACAAGTATTACTATACTAGTATTTCTGGATGCTCGAGAGGGTCACAGGGGATCATTCGTAGATAGAATAGTAATACATGACCTTTTCATGTCGAGGCGAAGAAGAAGCAGGAGGCGGTAGTGCCTCAAAAAACCCGACTTCTAAAATATATTATACCTACGGTGCATGTAGTCCGAAGGTTAGTCGTGTAGTATAGTTGCAAGGCATTACCTCAAGCGCTACACAACCTACCCTACTCACAGACTCATATCAAGGTAAAAACAATAGCAAGAGTAATGAAATAGTTTCTACATTCTATCGAAACTGCAAGACACCTGTATATACAAGCCCCACCACCCCATAAGAATCACCTAAATTCTTCCGGTACCAAGCTCCCTACATTCTCCACCGCTTTCTCAGGCTCTCCCTTAAAATATACAAAAAGCCCCTGCAAACTGGCGGCACTGACCCCCCACTTGCCCCCGAACGCGCCCGCCACCTCCAGCTTCTTCACAAACACCCCCCTCAACTCCTTCCTCCTAGCTAGTTCCTCCTCACTAACTACCCCATCCACACTCTCCCCGCCATAAAACCTCTCCCACATAACCTCAACCACTTCCCTCCCCGCATATCCAATCTCAGCCTTAACATCAACCCTCCCGGGCCTAACAAGCGCCTCATCTAGTCTCTCGGGATGATTTGTCGTCATGATCACGATCCGCTCCTCGCTGCTTGCAACGCCATCGAGAGCGTTCAAAAGCCCACTGAAGGTAACATTTGCGCCGCGATACCCATCCTCCTCGTTCACGACTCTCCTGCGGCCAAACGCGGCATCAACATCTTCCAGCAGGGCGATACTCCGATCGGGCATATTCGATAGTAAGTGGTTTAGCCGATCATCCGTCAGCCCGCGCTCACTCAGATTCAACACGCAAATTCCATAATCCAGTTCGCCTGCTAGAGCCTGCACGAACGAGCTCTTGCCCGTGCCGGGTGGGCCATAGAGGAGGTACCCCCGTCGGTAGGGTATCCCGCGATCGTGGTACCAGCGGGCAGATTTCAGGAAGGATTTTACGTCCGAGAGTAATTCCTGGCTGAGACCGGGCTTCAGCACGACGGAGGATAATGGCCGCTTACGCCGCGGCCGGCCGAAGGGCTTCCATTCTGTTGACCAGGAGATGTATATTATCGTCTTGCCTTCTTCCAGCTTCACAGCTAGGTCCCTAGCCTCCTGCAGTAGCGCTGGGAAGACGCTCCGGGATGTGAAGAGGGTGGTTATGGTGATTAATTCCCAGGGTGTGCCGCGCTGGAGGTCCACCCGCTTTGCGTCGCGCTCGCGATTAACCCTCAGAAAGTTCCCGCGGAAGTTCAGCAAGTGTCGACCGGTTCCGGGCAGGAGTGTGAAATCGGTGGATATACCCCCCGAGGGGTGTTGGACGTATTTCGTCTCAACGGCGAGGTGGCGCGGGGCCGGGCGGAAGGTCGTTATCCATTCTAGCAACGATTTAGATGTTGACCGGGACGGTGAGGGGGAGGAGGAGTTCTGTGACATCCAGTGCAAAAACCAATCGTATGACTTATCCGTAGAAGGGATCTCTAACGTCACGAGCATTTGGTTGCGGAGGTGTGTGCTTAGGCTCGTGACTGACTTGCGGGCGAGTTGAGCGGCTGCGGTTAGGAGGATTATGCCTACTCCCTTTAATTATCGTCAGCCTTAGGCTTCTTGCTGCTGTCCCACGATAGTAGGATTAAGAGTGTGGGAAAGATACTCCTGTAAAAAGCGGATTCGAACTCAACTGGCTCATGAGCCCGCCATCCCCACTATCCCTACCGGGTGCATCAATTGCCGAACCCGTAGAGGAATCCCCCCCCGATCATCACCACCCCCCCTGGCCGGCGGCTTCGGTAAAAGACTCCCAATGTTCATATTGTCGTCTGAGAAAATGTGGGGTGCGAAGTGAAGAAAAATTAATTTATGTAATCCTTGTTTGTTTGCTGCTTGGGCTTTTTTGTTATGCGGCAGCGGAGCCTCACGGTAAATTTAGGGTATGATATCATGCGTACCGGGGTTGTCAGTTTATCGTCATTCCTTATCACTCAGTGTGCTATGATAGAGATTAAGGGGAGCGGGATGGTCATGGGGTCGCTCGGGAAGGGGCGGTAGGAACGTACCGCCCGCTCCCGGAACAAAATCAGTGATACCGGTATGATGAGGTTGGAAGGCTCAAAGGGGCTCGATCCGAGGATGTTAAGTGAGGTATTGAGTTCCGAATACACTTACAGAGTCCAGTATGTTACTCACGCAATCCGGGCAAAAACACACCCATCCCCCGAGCACCACGACGGCATACCGACAGTTAACTAGTGCTGCTGGGTACAGTAAGAAAACTTATTGTTCTTCGAGCACGAGTCTAGATCCCCCCCGCGCCAATTAAAGCTACGACTCCAAAAGCCAAGGAACAACCGCTCGGGGTAACACCCCAAATAGAAGCACCCGACATCAAACACCACCACGGGCAGATATCGCACCACCTATCCAACTATATCATATGCCAAGCGGACTCCCCCCATTAATCCAACCCCTATTCCACTCCCTCTCCTCCCGTCCCTCCCCTCCCTCTCGTGTCACACACATCCAAGTCCTCACACCACCTTAAAATCTCCATATAATATCACAGTACCGGTATATACCCAAGTAGAGTAGCAAAAGCACCTCCGACCCCCGCCCCCTGGCGTGAGCCCGAAAACCTCTATTCTTCTATCCACAACGCTACACTGCAATACAAAAGAAAAGACCTAGAAGTAATTTCGATTGGTTCCCTTCCCTCCACGCCACTCTACTACGGCACGATACCCTGATAACGGGTGTCTACACTGACAAATAATGAAAAAAAAAAAGGCATGATGGTGAATAAGGTATATATAAAGCTTCTCGGTAGAAACAGAGTAGAGGAAGAAGAAACGCCCGGAAGAAAGCCCCATGCAAAGTATTTATAAAAAGAAGGCAATGAAAAAGGGGGGGATAAGAATAGGAATGTATGAACAAGTAGGTCGACAGACAAGCAGATACGAAAAATAGGTTAAAAGTTAGAAGTTAATGATGATGGATGATGACGAAAACACCAATAAGAATGAAGAAATGAAGATAATAATGCCGCCAGCCCCCAAGAAAGAAAGCAGAGAGAGAAGAGGAAACGGAACAAAACAGATATCAAAAAGGAAAATTACATTTCATACTTTATCGTGTGTGGTGCTTTATGATGATGACCTCCCTTAGTTAATCCCAACATATGACCCAGAACTAGGAAACAAAAAAAAAAAGAAAGCAAAAAGGGGAATATAAAGCAGACACCAAACTTTTGGCTGTAGTAAAGGGGATCGAAAAAGCAGGAAGAGACGTGAGTCAGGAGAAGAAGCAAAAAGACCCTTGCCTTGCCTCCAAAAACCCCCCAAAAAAAACAAGGAAAAGAAGGATACAAAGCGAAAAAAGCTAGTTTCGAGATCAGAAAACACCTAAGCTATGTCTTCACCAAGATCTTTTTGAATTTCCTGCTGAAATCGTGATGGCCGTGAAGTTGCAATGGTCCTCCGAAATGATTCCGAAGAGCCTGATCATCCTTAGAAGCCCTGACTCCTCCCTTCGCAATCGCTGCCCGTTCTGCCGCAAAGGCGTCCCTGCGGTCTTGTCTTCGTTGGTCGATAGTTTCCTGACTGATATGTCCAAAGCCATTTCTCCGGCGATAACACGCTTCGATGATAGCACCCGCGTCGATGAGGCGTCTTGGGATTGTCTGAACAACTTGGAAGATCTCCATCGGGTCATTTACAGCCCTGATTTGCGGCTCACCGGTCTTGAAGATGGTGAGAGCAATTCGGAAGAGAGTCTTTGATCCCTCGCTACAGTTGGTAAAAAAAGTTTAGCACGCGTCAAGAATGGGTAGTAGAGTACGAAAACATACTAAAACAAACAATCCCAAACCCGGAGGACACTCTCAATGGGTAGTGATCCAATAAACCCGCTCATGAACCACGAAGAAGTGCATAGAGTAACCGGCGGCAGCCTCGCGGAATCAGGATCAAAATCGCTACCGTCAAGATCACCACCAATCTTGGCCCAGATACCAGGCAAACTCTCCCGGACACTCATCATAAGCACCCACTGATCAACACTAGAACCCTCCAAGTTTACCTCGTGGGTCCCAGGGAGGTGAGTATGGGTGAGGATATACAGCATCCAAAAGGCCTTCTCCTCACTCATAAACAGCAACAAGAGACCAGCCAAAAAGTTCAAGCTCTGACAATAACCGACTTTGGGGACGTGAAGCGAGAAGGCAACCAAGACTCTTCTCAACTGCTGTACGATCGGTGTCTCCATCTGCTGCTGTTGAATCTTAGAAAGTCTTTGGGCTCCGGGTGAGGTATCAGGCTTGAATTTTATGTTGTCGGGAAAGGTGCGATGAAGATCTACCCCCTGTTTAGCAAGAATGCCTAAGTGACTTAGATGGACCGCAAACCTCTTTCAATTAGTTCAGAATCAGGAGATACCAAGCCGTTGCCCTTCTTGACTAATTCATCATACAATCCAGGATGCTTGTTAAGCATCTTTTGACCTCCTGCATACCAGAACCAAGCCGCGCCTCTCCACTCTGGAGGGATACCTTTCCTCACGTACCGTTTAACCTTAGTCGATTTCGGTGGGAATCGTACAGGACCCCCCTCGCTACTCGGTGACAAGCCAGACTCCTTCAGCAATATCTCCCATTTCCCACGTCGCCTTCGTAGAGTTTCCTCGTAGCGTGCGTTCCATTCGTCGTATTCCTGAAGAGTCACGTATTGAGTTTGTTTTCGAAATCTACGGTAAGTTAGCGTTAAGCTTTCCAGTCAGGAACAAGGTTGCCCACCCGTAACGATCCCTAGCATCTTTAGGAAGCACCCCATTAGCCATAGCAGGGTTCCTCTGTGGTGTATCCGATGGATCCCCGACAGCGAGGAATGTCGGAGATTTCGGCTCGGGCGCAACTGGTTTAGATTGGAGTATCTTCAGAGCTTCTTCCGTGGGAGTTAGTTCAGCCGAGCTCGTGTCGTATTCTTTGTGATCACTACGTTGCCCATTCCCTTGAGCACTAGATTCAGGCTCGATAGTATCCTTATATCCAGGCACCTCGTCTCCTTTCGAGTCAGATTCGAGATCCTCCTTCAGACCAGATTCCGCACCAGTATGTTCCACCGTTTGAGTTGTATGGGTTGCTTCCAGCTCTTCCTTCTGCTCCTCTAGCGCCATCTGCCTAACATTATCTTGCTCCGCCATCCTGGACGTAACCGATGGAGAAACGTCTCCTTCCAAAACAGAATCACCCGCGCTCCTCCTTGCTTGTTCCCTGTCGTCAGCAAAGCTAGCTTGTCGCGATACACCGCCCAGAGCTGAATCTGCCCTCGCACCACCCTCGTCCGACACGGATCCGTGCCGCGACGTTGCTCCTCCTAACACAGAGTCACCTTTGCTCCTCCGGCACTCTTCCTCTGAGGTAGGATGTTCCAAAATTTCTTCGTCAGTATCGCTGCCGTACATTCCGATAGCTTCGTCAACAGTCATAGCATGGCTATCCTCCGTTAGCTCCGAAGAGCTGGTAAAAGTACTGGAACGGTTCTCTTCCGCAGCAGATAAGGCCGAGCGAAAAGAGGTACGCACCTCATCAGTGACGCTTAGAGGTCCAAAGGAACTGTGCGGGGATGTGTTGGCGCTAGTGTTGTTACTATATGGTGGCTGCGGGGGTGTGTACAGATGAGACCTGGGTGGGTTCCTGGGGTCGTTTCGCGGGGGAGGATAATTCTTGCTCTCGTTGTTGGCAAAAAGGTCAGGAGCAGAGCTCGATGGACCGTTGGAAGGGTACCCTCTTGGCGTAGGAGGGCCGCTTCGTAAAGAAGAAGAAGCAAGCACCTGAGTAGCAGGATGGGGAGAGCCAGTTGTGAATCCTCTCTCTCTCGCGATCGAATTGAAAGCTAAAGGCATTTTGAGCCCCGGAGGCGCTGCGCCCGGCGTAGGCGACTCTGTTCGTTCACCATTTCTTCGACCTCGCCTACTCTGTCCATTCATACCTCGCCTACCCTGTGGATGACCTGGCGGTAACCCCACCTTTATTCCCCGTTCCATGCTCTTCTGTCGAAGCAACCTATCACGGCCGCCGGACGAACCGTCTGGGGAGCCCCAACTCTGTTCCTGTTCCATCATCCTCCTATGAATCTGTTTTGACAGCATTTCCGGACCAACACCCACATTATCCTTCCCACGTTCCTCGGAGGTCTGTCGCATCCTTGGACTCGGTCTGCCGGCTGAATTTTGTCTGTACATGGATGAGTTCGACTGCAACCCAGGGCCCCGTTGCCCGTCCCGTAATTCAGGAACAGAAATCATCTTTCTTACAGGAGCCCGTGGGAGGCGGGAATAAGAGGACTCCTGAGGAGTAATTTCCTTTGGTGAAAGGACGACAGGGGGAAAATCAAAATGCAATTCTTCATCAGGTCTGAAAGGGGAATGAGGCTCTTGCTGCTGAAGGAGCCGAACCCCTTCCTCCATGGAAGGCCGGGGGGATGGCCGAGGAGAAGGTCTAGGGGAGGGCTGACGGGAGTCTGAAGGAGAGGCTGTCATCGTAGAAGCTTGCTACAAAACAACCAACTTATGGTAATAACAATGAAAATGGGAAAAAATAAAAAATAAAAAAAGAGGAGGCTCTCTCCAGTGGCCAGACGAAGGGATAGGAGATATTTTTTTTGTTTGCCCCTTTCTTGCAGCAGGGAGACGGAGATAGAGAGAGGATAGGGAAGATGCAAAGAGAGAAAACAGATGACGATCAGACAGGCTTTCCTTATTTGTTGGTTTTAAGAGAAAAGCAGCAGCTGCCGCGGCTGTTGGGACCCTTTTGTTTGGTGGTTGCTCTAGAGCAAGCAGCAGGTAAGGCAACGTTGAAAACGAACGAGAGGAATAATAACAAAACGAAGGAACCGAAGCAACTCTACAAAGAGCATATATGATCGGGAAACCGAGGGGGTACTCTTAGAAAACCAGAGATAGAGATCACAAAAGAGGGGAGTATTAGATAGCGGCTTGCACCACCATACTCGCTGGTGGGACCGACTGTTGTATGTTGGAACTGCAGAAGAGATGGGATAGAGGGAGGGCTGGCTCCCACGATGGCCCTCTCTTCTCCTCCCCCAAGTTTTTTTTTTTTTTTTTTCCTTTGCCCTCTCCTGCTGCCTGCTGCGGGTTCTAGGTCTAGATCCCGGGCCCGAGTCTATTTGTTGTTGCCGTAGTTGCGGAGTATGATGCAGCGCGGTGCGATGGGGCCTCGTGAATCCTCTTTTCCCTTTCACGCCGTCCCTTCTTCACTTGACAATGGCAGACAGACAGACAAGGCAAGGAAAGGGAGAAGAGGGAAGAGAGCAACAATAACAGAATTGGATTGGATAGGATCGGGGACGAGATGGGAAGGGTTGGGAGGCGCTGTTGCCCGAGTACTATTTCTTTCTCCCCTGCTGGGACGACCGCAGACCGAGATTGGAACCGGTGGCACGGCGTGGGCAACTGTGCTGTAGTCTGTGCGGAGAGTCAAAGGTCTCTCGTTTCTCGCGATGCTTGATCTTAAGATTTGCAGCGTATGCAAATCAATGTACTCGTACTAGATTCAAACTACTCTTAGTAAATATGGGAAGAAATGCGTTCATTCGTTCACATCCCGCCCCCACCCACATTAAACTAAACCACCTTCCCTCTCCTGTCCACTCAACTGAATTTTGGGTACCAGTGTGGTGGTGAGAGCGTGAATGAGCGTGACGAATAGTTTTGGCTGATTACTGTATAGCAGAAGTACTATATGATAGTATCGCTCCCTATAATAACTTCCTTCCTTCCCTCCCTCCCCCCTTCCTTTCCCCAACGGTACCTTATTCTCTCTCTTCTTTTTCCCTTATTTTGTAATACTCTGTACAAGCAATTCCGGGCAACAATTGACCCCCGGCCCCTGTCCGTCTCCCCTCTCGCCTCTTCCCAGACGTTCGTCTGGCTCAAACCCTTGGTCTTTTTGGGCTTACCCCCAAAGAACATAACAACCACCCCGGCCCTCCACCCACCATGACATACAATAACCATTTACCCTCATATATTGCCCAAGTTAAACCTATTTCATACAAGCACTTTCCCGCAGGAAGGAAAACAGAAGGAGGGAAATTCTAAAAGAGAAAAAGCAAAACAAAAAAAACAATACCAAAGACCCAATCTCCCGGGACTAGGTTGTGTGGTGAGAGAACGAACCCCCTTACCAACCCTACAAGTACTAGTACAAGTACCTCCCAGAACCCAGCCATCTAACCCCGGTCCATCAAAAACGCCGGGTTCTCCTTCCCCACCAGATACTGTAATCACAAAAGCGTTCCCGTCCTGCTTGAGCAAACTGCCGAGTGAGGAACGGGAGATCATCGATTGATTTAACCTCACATAATATTACTAAATTTCAACTCCTGCCAACCAAGAGAGAAAAAAATGTGAAAATAAGAAAAACAAGGACGGGAAGTGATCTATATTATACCATTCAACCTCTATACATTATTCTAACTCATCTGGAGATGTAATTGAGTGGCCTTTTTGCCCTTCAGAGTCCTTGGCGTAATGCCATGCGAAACGAAAGAAAAAGTAACCAAATGGACTAAAGATAGAAGTTTGGAAAGGAAGGAAAAAGTAAATGGAGAGCTGACACTAAAGTAAAGCGTCTCGGGAGTGGGATCACCACTACCACCATTCATGGCACATTGCACAACAAAGGGCTTCCCGCCTGTCAGTTTCTCTCAAGCTCTTTTTACCGGTTATGCGACCTATCATTCGATACCGTAGCTCTTATGCGGTCAACCGCAATGGCCAAACTGCTCCGTTTTTCACCTTACAATTTTGTCACCTCCCCGGTCCCTCACACGAAGTCCGCATCCTATTGTACTGCCAAAGTATCGTCACTGTACTAGTACACCAATCACCAATCCCTCCTTCTACCCTATTCACACTTTCCCTATACGCCCGCAACCGAGTCATACTCTAATTCCTGCAGTCAATTGATCTGCAGTCCCCCCACTCGCCTCCCCAGTTACCGCGGAAATTGAGAAAGAACGAGCACCCAGAAGCAGCCAAAGCGGTGAGTACACCAAGTGCGACATTTCCCGCACGCCATCAATTTCGGGAGAAGGTCAATCTGCCGGGCGCGGTGCGGCCTCTTTTTTTTTCTTTTTCTTTTCATTGCTGGGCGGGCGGGTCATCAGGTAGTCAAACAGGTCGTTTCCGGGTTTTTCTTTCGTAACGGCGTGTTGTGTTACATTGCAATTTACAGTACTAGTAGGAAAGAAAAAAATTTTGGAAAAAAGGAAATATCGTGCTTGCTTGCAGCCTGCATCACTCAGGAGGATAACAGGAGAGAGACGAGCTTGTGGAGAAAGTCCGAAAATTGATGGCAGGTAGGACAGAGCATGGAGGGATGGCAGGCAAATTAAAAGGTAACAAAAGTGGTACTGTAGTAAAAAGCAATGGCTGTCTGGGGATTTTACTGATGGTTAAGGTAAGCACTCATGTAAAGACTAACTACGGTGCAGCACTCGAGCACTGTACGAGTACAGTCGTGTCACAAAAGTCCTGGCACCCTGGCTAAATTTTACCGTGCAACTCAACTACCACTGATGGCAGTCAGAGTAGAAATGCCATCACAAGTAACAGAACCTTCTAATTTCTATTCTTGACCTCTAATTGAGGCTGAGGAGGACATACAAAGTGGTAAATTTGGAGCATTCCTGTCCCATCACTCAGTCTGGGGGTGCCAGGACTTTTGTGACACGACTGTACCGTACTACTATTTTTCTTTTCTCCAGGAAGAGGAAACCTTGTAAATACTAACATGATATTATGATAGCGCTACTAACGCTACCAGGTTATTTAGCTGCTGTGCTGCACCTGCCAACTGTATTTCCTGCAACCTTCCCTTCCTAGCTCCGCCTTCCCCCCACTTCTCTTCAAGTAATTGCTCACGAGACCTTCTCGCAGCAACTCAACAACAATCAACTAATCCGCCGCAAAGCTTTTCTGATATGACACCTATGACACAAATCCCCTATTCCTCCTCCGATCGCAGCGGTCTTGACGAACAACTGGTTAATCGATCAATTCGACTGCAATCCCCCAAAGCTCAATCAAAGTGGGTCCTTCTCCTTCTCCCCTTCCTCCTTCCCCCTTCCCCCTCCAAGCTCTCGAGCATAGTATGATAACACCAGATACGCGCAGTATCGCTCCCGCCATCGCCTGCAACACCACTAATCCCTGAGCCTATAAAGTGCTCAACCTCAACCATGAATGCAAGAAAATCCGAAAAACCCGAGAATGGACTACATGCGGCGATGTACGAGTACTGTGCCGTTTCGTATCATGCAAAACTACCTAAGCGAACCCCACGCATTCACCGTAACGCACCCCGGTTCGATGCCTATCCATCTCTTTCACAAATGCAGGAACAATAACAGACGTTTTAATAGATCCCGTAGTATACCCTCTGACGAACCATACATATGTGCATAAACGCATTACAACCCCGTATAGTGTGGAATCCCCGACGGATTAAGCTTTGCCCTTGTTCAAAGGGGAAGGGGGGGGAAGGAGAGGTACACGTGGAGGGAGGGGTAAAAAGTTCTCTCCATTTACTCTCTCTCTATGTTTGGTTAACTCTCAATTGTGGGTACTACCTCCGATTTGATCAATTGACTTGCTGAATCGCCATACGAGAAATGCAAGTCGGTCAGATAGATGGAGGTCGAGAAGTATGTGTAATATGTATGCACTCGGGTATGTGGGTGATTGCGCGTCCTGGCACCTTCATACCGGGCTTCATCTCCACCTCTATCTAATACTGGTAAAGTACCTTATCCAACTAAGCTTTGCTCTGCCTGTCCGCACGTCTGCGTGCCTGGCCAAATCGAACAGGACCAAACCCAGACCGGCCAAGAGAGAGAGATATTGGCGGCTCTTCATTCCTTCACGCATCCGCCAAGCACAAGCAGGTTACCCGTTCCTCCGGTCGTTCCTCCTCTCCCTTCCTCTATCATATCCCCATCCCGGAGCGAAGTGGGCGGATGGAAACGCCATACTCAGCCAAGCCACGCTTAAAGGGGCAAACCCATCATGCACAGCAATGGAAGAAAAGAACCAGAGGAAGGAAGGAAGAAGGGAAGGGGTAAAAAAGAAAGGGCCGTGGGTACTGTGCCAGTGCTTAGTCAAGGGTATTTGTCAATAGCACCTTAAAGCATGTACCTCACCGGTACCGTACTGTGGTGGTAAAGAAGCTGGAGGGGATGAAATTATTTTTTTGATCGCCCCCATTTGCTTTTTCTCTCCTTTACTCGCGCGTCACGGCGTGCTGCGAGGGTCAGGCATAAAAAAGTGGCACAAGTACCGGTACCGTAAAACTTGTGAAATCCACTAACGGGATCGCTGCCAGCCCAAGAGAGGTTTAATTTGACAGGTTAACAGAATTGCGAATACCAGTTAACGAGATCCAGCAAGTCCCAAGGGCTGATTTTATACTGTCTCGGGAAAACGCTAATCTTTCTCAGGAGGTTTTTGTATATCTCGGAATCCGGAGATCACAAGTACTCGTACAAGGCTGATGGGAAATACCGGTAGTGCGCGAGTTTTTACGGGCACTACAAAGCACGAAGCAGGGGTGTTGTTGATTTAGGCAAATTAATGGTACGGTACTGCACGTCCGCAACCAGCTTTGTCTGGGCACGCAAATTTTCCACCGCCGATACTTGATAGTCTGGAAAAAAAAATTCTGATTAGTGTGTTGGGTTGAAGGCCAAGTCCCTCATCCATCCATTATACCCCTTCAAGACTGACCAAGGCAGGGGGTATGGAGATCTCATCATCGGGGCCATATTTCTGCCAAAGTTCTGGCACTCTGGCTGGTATAGTAGTGTAGCGCTTCTGCGATACGTACAAGTACCAGCTGGGGTACCAGAGCTTTTGGCGCACGGCTGCACTGCATGATCGCACTGCTATCATACTGAAATTTTAGTGATGCATCCAGACCCTTGTAAAGTCCCGGCTCATAAACGGCGGCTATCGTGTGATACGGTACCTGATCGGTACAAGACCACAAGTAGTACAGTGCTGTACTGTACCACATCCCACCCCAAGATCTTGAATTTACATTTCAGCTCTTTTTTTTTCTTTCTTTTGTTCCTTTCCTTTTCCTTCCTTCCTTCCTTTCAAGAACACAGTGTAGCAAGTGGCGCCTACAGTACTGTACGTAATCTGGTCCAATTCTTAACGCCTTCTGGCCAGCCTGCAGCTCCCCACCGCTATGATATGCTAGGCATAGTACTTGCAGTCTACCTACCGTACCGTGGTTCATCGTACTAGCAATCCGGCCTAGCCCATCGGGAGGCCCCCGAATGGCCTCTGTCGTGGTCATTAGGTTTAGCCAAGCTCATTAGATTTTTATGGTAATTGTCCATGCGAGCTAAAACGGTAGATTAGTTGTTTAGTTGGTTAGTTGTGATATTCAATACAGTATCGTCAGAAAAGTCGTCGCAAACAAAAACAAAGATTCCTCCTTGATCTATCTATCTATCTCTCTTTCTCTCTCTTTCATTCTTTCCTTCTTTTCTCCTTTCTTTCTTTCTTGCAAGTATTACATTAGATAAAATACTTTTGTGCCTTCTTCGGTATAGTAGGCACAATTTCGAAAAGATTGCAATAAAAAGTGAAAGTCGAATACCGGTATGTTCCGGGGAAAGATTTTTTTTTCTATGATAGAAACATAGGTATTTAGCAATATAATACCTTTTTTTTTCTTTTTTCCAGAATCTTAAATTTATCTGATTAGTTAATATCTTCCCCCTAACTATACTACAGTAAACAATCTGGCCTGTGGTATTTCTCAATCTTTAGTCAACTAACTAACTAACCCTAATTATACTTTTCTCATATCATACGAGTACAATTTCATAAAAAATATTTCTCTCCATAAACATCCATATAATATTATGCTAGATTTGTCAGAAATAAGTGCATCTAGTTTTTAACCCTTTAATTTATGATACTTCCTTATGGCAATTGGGAGGAGGAGAAAATTGCAATCTTAAATTGTTATCATGCAAGATTCTTTTATTAGAACATAATATTTAAATGACGAAGAAAAAAAAAAGTGCCATAAAGTATAATAAAAGGAATTACAATTTTTTTTGGCACTGCCAAACAAAGCCTCATAATCTTTTTTCTTTTCTTTCCGATTACCGTATGGCACTGTAGGAAGTTACCACACTGCACGGTTACACGCAAGGCGATAAAATTCTAGTCATCGTAGGATACTCTTAGCCTAATCATCCTATCCCCTTTCACAACTAAGAGTTTGTAACGGGATGAAACTCCCTGTCACGGCAACCTGAACCCGCCCTCACAGTGGTGTTTATCTTGCATGTTCCTATCCCGATCGATCACACTACTTTGCCTTCCCTTGGCTAGTTCCCCGCCACTAATGCAATTGGTGAAGCGTTTGACCGCGACTGCGTACTCGGGGTGAAGTATTGGGGCTTATGATAAAGGGGATTTTGTATGGGGGTGAGTGGCGGCGGAATTGCGCAAACTTTTCAGAAAAGGTATCGATTGTTGCCGGGTGTTGCTCGAGCGTGCAGGATGAACCGAAAGCTCGCGGAATTCCCCAGCTCGATCTTCATTCCCCAGATGGAGTAATTGCACTCGGTCAACGGGCTGTCCCAATGTTCTACCCCTGTCCCGAGCATAGTACGATTACGTACGTAGTCTACTTTGTGGAGAGTGCCTGTGCATGAGTACTGTATGACGGACAGATGGACGGGGTACTGTTGTTGCTCTCGGGATGGTTCGTTTTGCCGAGTAACATGCGAGAGTGGTGTTTGACACACTTGTGATCTACGGTTGTGTGGTGAAGTCCGCAATACTACTTGTGGTTCCAATCTGGGCACATGGCGAGCGGGCGGTTTAGGGGTATTGATTGATTGACAATAAACATACGGTACAGTGGACTATCATAAGATGCAAGGACAATGCAGATGCCTCGTTTTGTTTCCTTCTTTCCATTCTTCTATCGTTGGGACACATGTTAATATCGTATGCGAGCAAGCGGTCGGGCAAACACAATAATAAAGCAAAAAGAGCAAAGACCAACACAAAGAGGGGGAGAGGGGAAAGAGGGGGAAGAAAGCCAGCCAAAGCGCTCTACGCCCATTCAACCCCCTGACGCCCCCAGCACTTTCTTATTCCCAGGTTCCGAACCCTGGTTCCATGATTGATATGTAGGAAAAGGAAAGGTAGAGAAAAGAAAAAAGCAATTTTTTTACTGGTCCATCCCACTTTGGCGCGCGCGACTTATCTACTTTGCGTATTGCTTGACCCAAGCTTTGGCCGTCTTCTCGAATGTAGCCTTGTCGTTCTTGTATTGCTCAGCAATAGAGGTTTCAACGGCATCATCTCTGCATTATCCGTATGCTTAGGTCAGCAATGCATTCTCAAGCTTCAGGTGCGGTACGGTTTGTGGGGGAAGGTGGGCATGGTATTTTGACTCACGGATTCGGTTCCATTAGTAGTCCACGAGCCATCTCTAGGACTGCCAAGATCTTGCAGCTAGGCTTCCACTGGTCGCTCCTCAAGATGCCAAGACACATGCTTCCCTTATCATCGTTGGTAACATTCGGGTGATAGATTTTTGTCTGGAAGGATAAAACGGGAGGTTTGAAAGGGTAGTTTGTCGGAAGTGTTAGGAGAAGCTTGAAAGTCCCACCCTGCGAGAACAAACTTGGAATTAGCTTTATTCCGCTACAACTTGATAGCACGGAACTTGTATCACTATGAGAACTCACAGCGTAGATGGATTCTTTAGGACCGGTAATTTCAATATTCCACTTGAACATATCCTCGTCGATAGGTTGGATTGTGATACCCTGAGGGGGGTTCGCCTCGATCTCGGTATACTCCTGCGACACGAACACCTGTTAGCTTCGTTCTTTGAAGACGGACAGACAATGGTTGTCACCCGAGTGATCCGTTTCGTAGCTTGAGTCATGGTTCAGGTTAGAGTAGGTTTTGTTGAAAGTTTCTAGACAATATCTAGAGGGATGTGCGAACTTTTCTCTTGGAGGAGTATTTTCGGTTTTCGTTAGGAGGCTTGTTGGACGGGGACGTGTTCAAAGTTCAGCTTAGGGTCTCAGGGTCGAGAGGGGAAGGGGGTTGGTACGATATCGCGGGGCTGAGGTTCCTTGGCATGCGTTTGCCATGATGTCTGCCTTTTTTTGTTGCGGCTCAACGGCAACCACGTATCATAACATAAGTCTTTTGAACACAGCATCTGACGGTTACTTGCCGTATTCATGAGTCAAATTGGCTAGCGCCTTGGCAAATTTTAATCTCCTTGGAAAAGAGGATTTGGTGTTCACCATAGGTTAACGGGAGCCTGAAACTTCTTGACAGCGGTTAAAGCGATCTTCTCCTTCCTTTTCTGTTCGGCACTCTTGTCTCGAAACGGGGATAAGAACCCCGTACGGAGATACTCCATCGGGAGCGTTGGTACGATACTATCAACCGCGGGTAATCGTTGGAATGTCGAACCGAACACCCACAGTATGACCTCATCTGGTTGGGGAAGTTTTCATGTAAAATTCTTCAGAGCAGAATGTTTACGGAATATTCGGAAACGGGAAATGGTGCAATTAGTTTATTCCCGGGCGGGAAACAACATCCGCCCGGATGGCCAAGTTGGTAAGGCGTCGCACTCGTAATGCGAAGATCAGGCGTTCGACTCGCCTTTCGGGCATCCTTGCTTTAGGCCTTTTTTTAATATGATACCTGTACCCCAATATCTTTCCTCCTTCAAGGCTTGCGCAAAGTGAACCGGGCTACTGAGGTTCGCCTGATTTCAATGGAGATACTTGGACTGCCTGCGCATTTCTTTCAGAAGGTTACTACTAAGTTATCCTCCAGCGCTAAACCTACTTCTCCCCATCAACACGCCTAAGCCACCTCCTGTGCTCGAGCTTACTGTCCTTGGATTTACCGGTAATCATTTTGATGTTTTCAAACACGAGAACTTTTGTAATAGCTGGGGGATACACTAAGCTGCTTGCTCAACAAATGTTACGGCAACATCAGCCGCCCTTTAATAGATGCAATTTCTACCTCCCCCATCCTCTATTGACCAAACCCTATCTCCGCATAGAAAGCCGGCTTTGATAGAGCAAATTCAAAGAACACAGTAAGCAAGTAACTTCACGGATACCAGAAATACCATCTACAATACCTTTCAATGCACTTCATAAATAAAAGTGGGAATTTCAGCACAAGAACAAGGCCTCCTTTCATGTAACGACCACTTTAGTGAGGGGCCCGACCATGGATTGTATACTGTATGAAGTCCCTGCGGTACTAATCCAGAGTCGAATATCTATGTATCGTACGATAGTGAGGGATGTCTATATGATTCTCACCGCTGGTGGTAAAGGGTTGCCCCCCCCCCTCTTGCTCAGTGTTACGTAGAGCATGGCACACTGGGATTCGGAAGGGTGTATCTATGCGCACTGTATTGGAAGGGGGGTAGTTGTAGAGTTTCGCTGGGCGTTGGTATATTGCACTTTGAAAGTGATGTGGTTTGGTGGAATGACGTGTTCCTGCTGGGGTTTGTGGGCTTAGTATTCTTGTGCTATTTTGGGAGCGATAAGCCTGATAATTATCGCGAAGCTTGGGGCGAGTGGGTCTAGCTGTACTTGATGTTATCAGGATTATTGGAGAGATTCATGTGATATCACTCGAGAATTAGTTTGGTTAGCCTTGTGGCTTAGATGAGTCTTTTTAGAAGGGGTGGTTAGATAGAGATAAATTAGCTTCTTGGAGGTTATCTAATATACTGTTTTCGCTATTTGTGCTTATATTTATATTTTCTTTGGAGGGGGAGATGTGAAGGTGCCATAGGAACTCTTGGAATTCCTTACTCGACCATCTGGAGAAACCGCAGCATGGACCACGATAGGTTTGGCTTGAAAGGTTAACGGACTTGCAAGTATCAGTTGGTAGGGCTATATTAGGAATGAAGCGATCCTTCTTAGAATATATTGTCTCCGAATTTGAAGGGTAGAGGCTGCCGGAGATTGCGGATCACAAGTGATTTTCCGATATTTTCTCTGATCGGGACGGGTACTCGATTAAGGCCCACCGGTAATAATGCGAATCACAGCCCCTTTATTACGTGTCTGGGCAAAGCCTATGATAGGCCGAGATGTCATACTAAGCTTATTCTAAATACCTTTTAGCACTAACACTAAATATCCAAGCAACGGCAGCGCTATCTCGAATCTTATATTCCTGATAGCAAGCCTAACTCCCTATTACCCATCACCTATAACCTCCCAGAGCCCTGTGATATGATACTAGGAGACGCCCCTGCCACAATAAGACCTAGTAAAATACCGAATCTGGAATAGCCCACCCCTCACTCGCGCCTACTGTTTCTTGGGGATAAGGCTCGGACGAGTGATTGCTCATGTTGCCCTTATCTCCCCTATCTCTTGTCTCTTCGGCCCGCGAGCGGATTGGCAGATTGTAAAATGTGGTGTCAATGCACTGAGGGACTGTTTTGTTGGGGGGGACAGAACTGGTTTGACAGAAGTTTAGGTTGGCCATGTCAGGGTTTGGGGGCATCACGAAAATCTGTTGGTGGGCATTTTGCTTTTGTCTTGGTTATCCTCTCGACATTCATTCGAAATTAATGATTGCTTGGAGATCGCTGCGGGTCTATTATATTAGAGGTTATTTACTATTTCCGATTCATCTACTGCATTCTGGAGGTAGTTCTATGGGGCTCTCTCGCACAGGCGCCCACTGCTTCCATCTCCGGTGTTTATGGAGCACCAATTTTCTCTTAGTTTCTATCTCTTGTGTCTTTGGAAATGACCTGCTCAGAGCCTCTGCGATTGGTCTCTCATTTAGTCAAAGTGATTCCGGGGGGGTGGTACGTTAATGTACTAGCTTTTTATATTTGATAGCTGCCGTCCGCAGTATCGCTCTCAGAATTGTGGGCAATCCACAAGCGGGGGTGGAATAGGAAATCGAAATATCATGCTTGGTTTACCGCAATTGATCTGTGATGTGAGGAGATGATGGGAGAATGGCAGTCGTCATGTGACAGACGAGCGGTATCTTGAAAATTATAGGTAGGGATTTATGATGAGTGAGACACTGACAGCACTTAGTTGGACTAATAGGGGAGAAAGCCTGACAGAAAGGAAGCCTCAGCTTTACAGAAGTGTGAAATGTGAAAGCTAGTGCCGGCAATTTTGAAAGTGGGAATGAAATTCGGGGAAGACACAGTATGTAATAATTCCCCAATGTTATGTGGCGCCTATAGTAACTATTAACAGGAAATGGGTTGGCCATTGGGTTGGCCTAGTTTCACAATGGAAGTAACGGTTTCCGGTATCATACACTGCCCGGAATCTTGCTGATCTAGCAAGACACGCTCTCTGAGTGCTAGGGTTTTGTTGCGAGGATTTCATTCTCGTGAGATGGTGCGATATCTAGCTTCATGCCGAGTATGTTCTTTGATCCCTCAGAGGAGGCTTGGGGACAAGAGTGTACTAAGTGGCTGGGGCCTAATTTAACTACTTAAGAAAGAAAGCAGTAAGTCAGCAAAGATGGATAATGGCAAAGGGGTGGTTTGGTAGCAAACAGCCACCCCCGTAGACTATTTTAATGATTTCCGTCCTGGAGAGTCTCTATAGTATTCAGGATCTACGGTTGCTTGTTTCTTCCAAATTAAAGGTGACAAAAGAATTATTTTTCTTTTCTGCTACCCCGCCGATCGCGAACCCCACCCTAAGGTAAGATCCAGAGTCGGATTCTACCACCTCGTAGCAGTGCTGATTTACCCTAAGGTCTTCAGTCTCCCAGTTGCCATAGGGCAGGCATTCTTCGTTCTCCTGCCCTACGTGATGGATTGTTCAATAATAACCCATGATGATATGGGGAATCGAACTCCTGGGCTCCCGCTAATTGCACAAGAGGTTAATTAGTTCATGCATATTAACCACTGCGCCAGCTAGGTATTTCACATAACGTTACCATAAGAACTAGTACTTATCCTGCTGGTATGTAGATTTGGTTTGTTTTCACCTACTGTTAAATGTTATCCCCTGCAGTGTTGATAGTGCCGAATTTCCCTACATTAAGCTAAAAAGTAAATTAACGAACTAGCTTCGCACTTTTCTGGAAATTTCAATCAAGTGATATCAAAAACACTTCGGGTCAAATTATGCTACAGACCTTTTCCGTTAAGGAGCACTAAACCTAATATAAGAATGATGTTACCGGTAATGAACTTGTTGATATTTTCTAACTAGTATCTGGGGTTATGTGGCAGCATTGCCCCTCGATGAGGTCGAATCTGCTAATCAAAGGAGTATCATACGCTAATTTCGTTAGTGTGTCTTTAGCACAGTGTAGGGAAATTCAGCACTACCAACACTGCGGGGGATAATAATAATATTATTAAAATTTGATATTGAAGGCATTGCTTTTGCAGGTACATTCTTGGAAGAAATACCACGAACTCCAACCTCCAATGCCCCTCGCGTAGAGTAATTAAAGCTGTCTCAATGCCTGTCTTCCCCTTCCCAGGGAATATGCCCCCGGCAGAACACTTTCTTGAATATTTCTCTGTTGGTCTCAGGAAATGCCCGTCCAAACCTCTACACAGATTTTCTTGCAGGGTGAGGCAGGAATTTGTCATCTCTTCTTTATAGCCTAGAGTTTGGTGTTAGTGGATGATATTTCACCTTACTCTCTGGTTGTGTGTCCTCTTATCACATTGACTCTTTCTTTAATTTTTCAGCAATTCCCTATCTTCCATCTCTCTCTACATCTTAAGTGTATCCCTGAAGGTCGTTTAGACATAGATAGAGAAAAGGAGATAAACTCTAGCTGTCTCGGACGATTTGTGAGGGTGGTGTAAAAATTAGAATTAATTAAAGTATTATAGTAGTGAGTTGTTCCTACTAAAAGTATTGTTTAATGAAGATCATGCTCGTATACAACTACCGCCGGCCCGAAGCTTGAAACCGAATCCGGAAGGCCACACACACTTTCCATCCTTCTGCATTCAGGGAAAGCCAATGTAGTAGGAAGCCTCTCAACCCTGAAGTGAACCACCACTCCATAAGTCCCACAATATTATTATAAACTCGAATAGATTAGTCTGTTTTCAAACTCACCATGCGGCCGAATCATGCCTAGTCTTAGATATATACCACCCGCAAACACCATGATTTCGGAGGGTGGTACTGAAGAGGAGGGACAATATTTGATTCCTAATATTTTTATCTGCAAGCGGGGGCTAACTTTGTATTCCAAAACCTAAATTGCGTTTTTCCCCTCTCTTTATTACATCCAGCATAAACCCTCCCCCAGACCCCCTTTTATGTCTCCATTGAGGCCTAATGTAGTTTTTTTTCCTATGTACTGGCATGACTAACGGTGCCCCCCAGTACCATACCTCACCCTACAGTGCAGTATGCCATGCAAGCATACAGACCAAACACCAAATGGTAGCGAGTGACGTCTTATGACTCTCAAGGGCTCTAGATTTGCTTATAAGACACACAATAATCTTGTGTCTGCCTGCCGTTTGTTTTTTCTCTGGTCCTTCTCCCCTCCCGGCCCAACTGAGGAGGACCTACGGTGACTCCCCTGCTCCCATTACCCCAGATGGGGAATTCCAATAGCCATTAGCTTTGCACATTTCCTTTGTATTTGAGCATTAATACCTACAGCACCAGGATATCCTCTATTACCGTATTGGAAACAACTGACGCTCCACGGTAAATCGTAGTTGTAAAAACTTAACTCTACTGCAGTGTGCGTGAATAGACTAAGGCTGAGTCAAGTTTTTTTCCATCTCTGCAATGTTCGCACTAAATTGGTTTTGTTTATGTTTGGGGTACGGTTCGCTAAGAGTGTCGTTCAGATGGTGATTTCTCCTAGATTCACCGGAGATCTACTTTACTGTCTCGGTTAGTTATTTTCAGCTGTACTCTATGTTGGGTCCTGGATCCTGCGCTAGTAACATAGGCTCGGATAGAATGTTATTCGTCATACGGTAGTCAACGACTCTTTGAATTCCTACTGTAGTGGGCTGAGTGGTTTTGCCGAATTTATGCCCCGTCTATTTGAAAGATGTGTTATTGTGAGATATGCAGCAACCTACCCGTACTGTACTGTACTTGGCGGTTGCTCCGAATATTAGGAGGGATGTTCCCTATCTTCCTAGAACCTGGTATGAGGCGCATTTCCAACTTAATCGGCCTCGGGAAAGCGATACAGTGATAGTTTAAGTTAGGCGATATGCAACTTATGTTTTTCAACTGATTCATTGGTATGGCTTGATGCACTCGCACTGTATGAACTAGTGTATAGTACACAGAGCAAGTACAGGTGCTTAAGGGCTTTCTTGCATCGCAGCGTAAGGTTTGTGGTGTGCATTACTGTACTCGTGTACCATACAGTAGGACAGCACTTAAACAGGTGTGGTATTTCCGGCCTCTGATGCGGTGGCAAGGGGCAAGGCGCTGTGGGGGAGGTTGATAGGATAGTCCTCAGGTATCGGTAAGGTTGCACAATGACCCCGCTTTTCTTCAGCCCTTAAGGATTCCTGGAGCAGGCTCTCTCCATCGTCCCTCATCTCCAACATCCTCACCTGCGAGAAAGAGAAAATGTCGCGATCTTTCAGTCATAATATCAACTCCTTGAACACGAGCTGCAATGTTAGCGTGTCGAATAACATTACCATTGCGGATGACCGATCTAATATCCTTGATTGGCTATCACCATTGGATCCAAGGTCACGACATCGAGACATCCAAGACCGTAGGGTCGAAAATATAGGGGAATGGATACTACAAACCGAGGAATTTAGAAGTTGGCACGCCAGCGGTTGGGGAGGTGAATCGGGCGACGCAGTTTTGTTTTGTAATGGAGATCCGGGGGTCGGCAAGACTTATATTAGGTAACAAGGACGAACCTCGCGGAATAGAAGAAAAGGGCGAGCACTGACGAACCGCGATGTTAGCTCGCTAGTGATAGATACCTTATGTGACCAAGCTAGAGAACAAAATGCTACGGTTACATGTTTTTATTTCGACTTTGCCGCCCAAAAGGACCAGTCCCCCGTGAGCACGATGGGCGCCCTGCTAAAACAAGTAGTTAGCGGACTGGAGGAGATCCCAGTGGAGATATCGCGAGCATTCCAAGAACAAAAAAAAGCGATCGGAGGGCGGGAACCTCAGCTTTCCGATATTGTGAAGATGCTACAGACTACCTCTTCTAAAGAGCGCACATTCATATGTATCGACGCTCTTGACGAATGTGTGCTAGAAAATCGAGCCAAGCTTCTTGATTCGCTAAATAAAATTCTCCAAAAGTCTCCAGGGACTAGAATATTCATGACTGGAAGACCGCATATCCGACCTGAGATTGGAAGGCGTCTTGCTGGAAGAGTGACGAGTCTATCCATCAGCACTAAGAGAGATGATATTATTAGATATCTTCACAGGAGGCTGGAAGAAGACACAACCCCAGATGCCATGAACGGTAGTCTGGAGGCTGAGATCCTGAAGAAAATTCCTCAAGATGTATCCGAAATGTATGCACAAACAGTAACCCTGGGAGAGCTACCTCAAGCATCCACTGACAGATAAATGTCTAGATTCTTGCTAGTCTCAATGAATATCGATGCTGTCCTACAGGAAACCACAATCCATCATAGGCGACAAAAGCTCAGCGCGATGATCGATGGCTTAGGGTTGGGGAATGCATATGGCACAACGCTGGGCCGGATAAAGGGAGAAGGGGAGGAGAAAGCGAGGCTTGGAATGGCCACTCTGATGTGGATATCTCACGCGGAGCGGCCCTTGAAGGCCGATGAACTGTGCCATGCCCTAGCAGTCGAAATAGGGTCGTCGAATCTCAATGTCGACAATATTCCTTCAATAGGGACATTATTAGCCTGTTGTCAAGGGCTCGTTGTGGTAGAAAAGGAGGCTTCTACAGTCCGGCTAATCCATTTTACGCTTCAAGAATACCTCCGGGCTAATCCCGACCTTTTCAGCGCAGATCACTCGGCAATGGCAGAAACCTGCTTAACTTATCTGAATTCCCAGCAGGTCAAGGCCCTTTCTACTAGTCCCTCCCCTGGCCTCCAAGATACACCGTTTCTCGAATATTCTTCTCTGTATTGGGGAGTTCACGCAAAAAGGCACCTTTCAGATTGCGCAAAAATGCTTGCGCTAAAGCTATTTGACGACTGCAAGAACCGCATGCCCACCAGGATCCTCTTGCAAGCACAGAGGAATTATTGTCATACTTCTGATTTTAAAATTTCCCTGTTCAGTGGTCTACATTATGCATCATTCTTCGGGATTGCTGAGATTGCAGCCGGCCTGGTACAGATGGAAGGTTGCGATATCAACCAAAAGGATTGTACGGGTAACACACCTCTCAGGTGGGCTGCTAGGAATGGGCACGAGGAAATGGTGCGAATGCTGCTCAGACGGGATGGCGTCGACCTCGACGAACCAGATCACGTTGGCCGCACACCGCTCTGGGGTGCTGCGTGGAGTGGGGACGAAGAAGTGGTGAAAATGCTACTCGCAGGAGACGCTAACCCCAACAAATCAGATGACAGTGGCATATCACCGCTCCGGTGTGCTGCTTTTAATGGGCATGAAGGAGTGGTGAAAATGCTCCTTGGACGAGACGACGTCGACCCCGACGCACCAGATAACTACGGCCGAACACCACTCTTGTGGGCTGCCCACAATGGGCATGAGGGAGTGGTGAAAATACTGCTCGGACGAGATGATGTCAACCCTGACAAACCAGAAAGCGACGGGGGAACACCACTCTGGGGTGCTGCTTTGAATGGGCGCGAGGGGGTCGTGAAAATGTTACTCGGGCACAGCGGCGTCAACCCTGACGAACCAGATAATGACGGCCAAACACCGCTCGCGGGTGCTGCTTCGAATGGGCATGCGGGAGTGGTGAAAGTACTGCTCAAACGAGAGGACGTCAACCCCAACAAACCAGATAATAACGGCCGAACTCCACTCCACCATGCTGTTTGGAATAGGCACGAGGGAGTGGTGAAAATATTACTTGGACGAGACGACGTCAACCCTGATAAACTTAATAACTACGGCCGAACTCCACTCTACCTTGCTGCTTGGAATGGTCACGAGGAGGTGGTGAAAATACTACTCGCACGGGACGACGTCGACCCCGACAAAGCAGATAAGTATGGACAAACACCACTCTTCATTGCTGCTTGCTGTGGGCGAGAGGGAGTGGTGAAAATACTACTCGGACGAGGCGTCAACCCAGACAAACCAAATATCAACGGCCGAACTCCACTCTATCGTGCTGCTTGGCATGGGTACGAGGGAGTGGTGAAAGTACTACTCGGACGAGACGACGTCAATCCCGACAAACCAGATAACAGCGGCCGAACTCCACTCTATTGTGCTGCTTCGGATGGGCATGCGGGGGTGGTGAAAATGCTGCTCAAACGAGACGACGTCAACCCCGAGAAATTAGATGACAATGGCCAAACACCACTCGCGGGTGCTGCTGACAATGGGCATGAGGGGGTGGTGAAAATACTACTCGCACGAGACGACGTCAACCCTGACAAACCAAATAACAACGGCCGAACTCCACTTTATAGTGCTGCTTGGAATGGGCACGAGGGGGTGGTGAAAATACTAGCACGAGACGACGTCGACCCCAACAAACCAGATATCGACAGCCAAACACCGCTCTGGGGCGCTGCCTTCAATGGGCACGAAAGAGTGGTGAAAATACTACTCGGACGAGGCGTCAACCCAGACAAACCAAATATCAACGGCCGAACTCCACTCTATCGTGCAGTTTGGAATGGTCACGAGGGAGTGGTGAGAATACTGCTCGGACGAGACGACGTCAACCCCAACAAATTAGATAACGATGGCAAATCAGCCCTCGATCGGGCTACCGAGGAAGGGTACCCGGGAGTGATAGCGCTACTCCAGCTTCTAGAATCTGTTGCCCCCAGCTTGTCATAAAGGAAAAAGGGCCATCCCCTCCTCTCCGAGTTTATGTGCTAATAACCTGTGTTCCCTCCCCGTGTGGACCGAAACGCCCCCATAGCATGCCCATCGCCGCCATTGCCTCCCCCTCCCACCCCTGCCTAACCTCCTTCCGTGGTTCCAGTCCCCACCCTACGCTAGTTCACGCTTCCCCTTCCTTCTACAATAAGTCAACGACAGAGCCTCTGGTCAAATATTTCTCTTTTAATCAATGGAAATACCCATCCAAACCTCAACCAATTTTCTTATGTCGTCGGATAAGGATTCATCGATTTCTGTTTACAATCTAGAGTTTGAGCATAGTCGGAATATTTCTATTGTATTGGTGTAAGCTAGCAGGGCTCGGAATTTGCAACATATTTACTCTCTGTTCCTTGCTTTCCGGTTGTATACCCCCTTGGGAGTATTATTATTATTATTATTATTATTATTTTTTGCGAGGTTATGATGTGGGAGTCGTGGAATGGGGTTTTTCTTCCGGGGTTACGGGACTTCATATCATACTACATTGGCTTTTCCTAGGTGGGTGAGAGTGGGAACCGTAGGCCATCTTCCGGATTTGGCTTCAAGCTCACGGCCGGAAGGTAGTGCGACGCATCATAGGTATGATCTTGATTAAACTGTGTCTTTAGTGGAAGCAAAACAGCCCCATACGTTAGTTTATATCTAACTTTCCGTAACTGTTGGCGAGTCGTTAAACATACTTGAAGTTTGTAGCCTTTTCTCTATCTATTTCTAAATAACCCTCACGTCTACTTTAGATGAGGAGGGAGGTGAAAAATGGGAATTGTAGAAAAATGGAAGGAGCAATCAAGATCAGCGGAGAGGGCCAAACCCCATGCGTGGCTTAGGTATAGATATCATGGTCTGCATCACCTGTAATTTTGGAGAGTAGTATCATACTTAGGCGGAGGAGTCAAACAAGATTCAGAAAATTTAGATTCAACTGTAATAGCCGGTTCCCCTCCTATTTCGCGTTGCTCATAGTCGGGAAAAGCAAGTGAAACGCAAAAGCAAGTGCAACGCAATGCAACACAACGGAAAAGCAAGCAGAACGCAACACAAAAGCAAGTGCAACGCAACACAAAAACAAGTGCAATGCAATGTATGGTTCCGGCCACTTATACACAACACCTCGATTGATGCAACGGGGGACGCCTTGGCATGCCTTGGCATCAGGTTTAGGGTTAAAATTATATGCTTAAGTTCGATTCCTATAGTTAGAATACTTTTTCCAGTAATTATTTTAGTTCTTATGATAATATTATAATATATAATAGTTAAGAAATATCAGTTGACAAAACCACCTTTCAAATGAAATAAAACAAAGGAAATATAACAAAGGAAATATGACAAAGGAAATGGGACAAAGGAAACATAAAGGAGTGTTTGCCAGTAATATGATAAGAGAATAAAAATTCCAGTTGTTAAGCCACATCAGATTGACGATGTGATTTGTACCTTTTCGAAACTAGTTTTTTATAGCTAGCAGAGCTATACACCTCACCAGATGCATATGCATCAATGATTCATTGTGTCTTATTGTGATATTTCCAAATAAGACTATTAGGCACTTGAGCCAAAGCTTCAGGAACTAAGCGCTGCAGTGAAGCAAAGTCATATCCACAATTTTGCCTTGTATAGCATTTGGCCGCCCCCCAAAAATACTCAATAAAATTTATCTTACAATGAAATGCAGGATAAAAGAGTACTCGGTGTCCTGCAGCCTCGATTGCTTCTTGAAGCTCTCCTTTCTGAGCTTTAAAATCTGGCTGAGCTGCCAGAAGTGCCCTAGCACAACAGCTGCCACCTTTTAAACATTGGGGATTGGGTGTTGTATTTCCAGCAGGAGTTTTAATACTGCATTGTGTCAGAAACCGTCCACCAGTTGATGGCCAAAGGCCTCTTTCTGTGAGTACTGATTTCAACCCCTTTGGTGTTCCATCTTCCTGCACCATAGACTGGTAATAACCACCATTTGGATGAGACTCATCGACAACATAGGTTGAATGCATAGCCTTCGCATGTTTCCCCCCATCGGCAAGATTCATTTTTGATACCCGGAGTGCATCATCTGCATACTTACAGTGTGTTTTTGCATTGTCGAAGAGAAATAAAGCTTTAGCCCATGGAAACTCAGCTTCAAAGAGCGGAATAGCTTTAGTCTTAATTTGTTCAAGTAGCTTTTCTCCATCCCACCATATGTCCCCACCACACTTCAATATCTCACATGCTGCTCCATCACCGAGTCTTCCAATTGGTGTCAAGAGATCAGAGACATGCAACCCCTGACCTCTACCCTTCTTTCGTAATGGTTGATGCTCCTCATGGGTCCAAATGAAATGTCTGCCATCATTGGCATTAAAGGTACACTCATCTTGAGTTACTATTATAATTGGTTCCAACTGACCTGATAGAAGTTCGGGATTTGAGATAGGACTAAGGTCATTATCCCATTGCATTATAGCTGGCTTGATATCCTCAAGATAAGGTATGAAGATCTCATTTCTGTACTGTTTGACATCTGCTCGCTCATGTCCATCATTATAGACACCTTTGCGCACCTCTTTCCAGTTGAATCCCAGTTTTCGAAGCCAACGGCAGCTGCTGCGACTACTAATCATTCGCTGAATATTGCGGACAATCCTTCCTCTACCCGGTGGTATGACATCATCATTCATCTCCGCCAAGTGCCGACTAATAGCTTGAGCCATGCCCATTGAGTCCACAGCTATACTTTAGTTAGTCTAAGCATATTTGATTTGTAGGATTGCAGGGAACTTACTTTCACCAGCCTGGGATATGTACTCTCGGACTGCCAATAGGGTACTCTCCTCCTCAATCCAGCTCGATATCTTAGAATGCTTCCCACGCTGTGGGGACTTAATGTATTGATTCTTAATCCATGAGACTTCGTTCTGCAAAATTTGACGCCATGTCCACTCTCCTGCACCCTCTCCATCAGCCACTTGCCTGGCTAGCTGCTTGCGTGTCTTGAAAAGTATAAACTCTGACCGAATTGGCCAGTTACGCTCCTGTTGGGCTTGCACTTTCATGAAGTTCAATACTTCAATATACTTCATCAGAAGATACCCAGTAACTCTGCTCGCCTTCTCTCGTGGACTGATAACCTTCTTGATGTTATGGATACCTTGAGTAAGAATGGCGAGTCGTGTTGTAGAGGGCACTCCGACTTTTCCTAATCTTCGTGGCCATTTGGCAAGAGTCTTCACATGCAATTGACTTTCTGTATCCTCCAGTGGTTGGATGGGGCTTGGGTCCTGTAGGGGTGGAACTTGATGATTCGAAGTAGCTGATATCAATTCGGGAACAGTGTTGGATTCTTGTTCTTATACAGGTAGCTGAGGATTGAAAGGTCCCTGCACTTGTTGAGCTAAGAGCCTTCTGCGTTCGCGCCATTTCCTTGACCGAAGGGTACTCGGGTTGACTGAATTTAGCTCAAGTTGGTTTGTTTGGCCATTGAGGCTACTGAGCTGTTGATTCAGTGTCTGTGGAAGTGTCATTTGTGTGGTGAAGGTGGGTACTCAATATGGATGATTGTCTAAGAATGGAAAGTCTTTTAGTGGTCAACTGATATTTCTTAACTATTATATATTATATCATTAGAACTAAATAATTACAGGAAAAAGTATGCTAACTATAGGAATCGAACTTAAGCAGATAATTTTAACCCTAAACCTGATGCCAAGGCATGCCAAGGCGTCCCCGTTGCATCAATTGAGGTGTTGTGTATAAGTGGCCGGAACCATAACACAATAATTTTTTATATTTTTTATTGAGTTAAAGTACATAATACCAGCTATGAAAAATATATTTATATCTTCAGATGGGTTTATCTAGCCTCAATTCAAGCTTATAAAATCAGCATTTCTGGTAATAGAGTCAGCTAAAATACAGGAAGAATCAGAATCTGATTCACAAGCAAGATCATCATCATTACTCTCTGTGATACCAGCTCTTCCATCATTTGCTATTTGTATTCTACCTCCTTCATCAACTAGTTGTCTTTGAGTATATATTTCAATATCTATTTGTTGATCATCATCTTGTAATTGTGGATCAATTACCTTGCTAGTATTCATAGCACTTGGATCAAGTAACAATAAAGCTTATAGGAGGTCAGGTGGTGCTTGAAGTGACTCAAGATCTGCCGCAGTCGGATTCTTTTCTGGATCAGGAATTGCAATTAATAGCTCTGGAGGAATAATTCTACCTGTGGCTTGAAGATTGCGGATTTGCTGTTTTCTTTCCCTTTCGGCCTTCCAGGCATCGATTCCGCGACGATTCAGTGCTATTTTAGCCTTATTGACGGCCACTTGGATACTTTTTTGTGCTTTTTTTATTGTAGTGGACCTCTCCTTCACCTCTTTCTGATGTTGCTTAAGTCGTGCTTCCTCAATTGTGAGAACTCCTCCTTTCTAAATTACACGCCTTGACTTCGCTTTGCATTTTTCCATCTCGTTGATTCTAGTTTGAACATTGCGGTATATTTCTTCTTGAAGTTGTGCTTTGGCCAAATAAACTTCTGTTCCCTTAGCCCATTGTTGAAAACGCTCTTTACTAGTAGGACTAAAGGTTTCTGCACGATCGATCCACTCTGCCATTCCCTGCTGACACTGAACATAAGTGCTAGGTGTTTGAGGAAGCTCTATATCTTCATATTCCTCAAGTGGAGCTATACACTGACTGGAGGTGGCTTCAGAATTGCTCATAGCTGTTGCTGACTGCTCAGGAGAGCCTTTTGCCTTGTTGGTATAATAGCATATTTTCTTCAATGCACTTTTAAAAGAAACAGGAAACATCCCTGAATTCTTAAAGGCATTTTTGATAGTATATGGTTGAAATGTCTGCTTGCGAATAGAATCTAAGTCGTGAAAAAAGGAGGAAATAGTATATTCTATTTCGAGAGAGTGGAGCGCATTGTTGATAGCCTTGGAATGATAATGCTTCCATGGACGAAAGACACCAACGTCGAGAGGTTGAAGGACATGGGTCATATGGGATGGAAATTCGAATAGCACGATGTGATTCTCATGACATTTAATTATAAAGTCATCCTGGCGGTGAGAATTATGGCCATCAAGGAGTAGCAGACACCAATGTTTATCAGGCCCTGCGCCTACATGCTTAATGAAGTGATTTAGCCAGGCAAGTGCTATATTCTCATTAGTATATCCTGTTGGTGACACAGTAATTACTTCAGCACCGGTAAGGTTTTCGTGTATACAATTTTCTATAATCTTCTCCCCTGGGCAGATGATAAAGGGAGGTGGGGGTGGACGTCCATCTGTGCATATTGCTTCGATATTCGTAATGGACTGACGGTTCTCGGGGCTTGAAGTATACAACTCCTTGACCTCTGTGGGAACAATAACAACTTCTCCAGCAGGACATCCAATTCTTACTCCTGATTCATCCATATTGTATATATACTTGGACTTATCGATGTTATACTTTGACAATGCATTCTGATAGTTGACAAAAAATGTTTTCAAGTCGTCTTCTGTATGTGTCATAATTTGAGCTCTCGCGATAGGCTTTGTTTTGATAGTATGGAGACTTGGATTTTTCTTCAGCCATTGCTGAAACCACACCCGAGATGGAGGGTCCACCTGTTCTGCTTGGCGAAGATGACTGATTGCTGCAAAAATTATCGCTGGAGTGGCTGCAATTCCCATTTCCCACTGTTCATGGCAAAATCGATAAACTCCTTGTTCCTGTGCCTTAGTGAGGATAATATTGTTGCCACCATGACGATTCATAGTTCCTTGTGCGTTGCGTACTTGTTTTTTCTGACGTAGCTGGCGTGATCGAATTGATGCAGCATTAACATTGAACATTTTTGCTGCTGTACGTGCTGTTTCAGTAAGTGCCTCTTCCAGCCATTTCAAGGCTCTATCTAGTCGTTGCTTGACTTCTAGCTTTTCGCTAATATCGGTCATTGTAATTGCTGATTTGGTATTGCTGGTTTGTGAATGCTGATTTGGTGCTGCTGATTGATTATGAAGGTTAAAGAGAAATTCACTGGGAGGAAATAGGATTTAAATACTTTATTTTTAACCTATATTATTTACATTAAGCTCAATAACAAGACAACTAACAAAATAACCATTGAGCTACATTCCATTGTGTTGCACTTGCTTTTATATTGCGTTGCACTTGCTTTTGTGTTGCGTTGCACTTGCTTTTGTGTTGCGTTCTGCTTGCTTTTCCGTTGTGTTGCATTGCGTTGCACTTGCTTTTGCGTTTCACTTGCTTTTCCCGACTATGAGCAACGCGAAATAGGAGGGGAACCGGCTATTATTTACGGAATTATATGGGTAATATTGAAAGGGATTGCCCCTACCTTACTAGAGTCCGGTACGGGGGCGCTCTGCCGCCTGCCTCGGCCTCAAGAAGAGCGATGCTTGATGCCTTAAGTTAGGGAATATGTAGCCTAGATTTTCGACTGATTCATTAATAAGGTTTGATGCACTGTATTGGACGGTCGTACTTGCCCTGTACAGTACAGTATAGTACAATACTCGCGCCGAGAATGAGTCGTGAGACAACGGGCGCAACCACAATTCCCACAGTACTCAACTATCCCAATGCCACAATGACTCAAGCTGATGCTGGAGCCAAAACAAAAGCCCTACTTCTAAATTCTAGGCCTTTAGAGAGTAGAAGGGACTCTAATATAGAGAACTTAGTATTAATTGACAGAGATTCTGGTTGCGCCCATTGTCTCAGGACTCATTCTCGGCGCGAGTATATACACAACTAATGGATTTAACGACGGGCGCTTTAAAGTGTTCATGCATCGCGGCGAAAGATTTGTGGCGGGAATTACTTTGCCTTACAGCAGGATGGAAGCTAAGAGATGTGGCTTTCCTGCTCCTGGGGCGGTAAGCACAGACAGGCGCTGTGGCGGCAATCAGGCATGGTGAAATCCCACAAGGACCCCGCTTTTCTTCAGCCTTCAAGGATTTCCGTAGCCAACATCGCCTACCATCTAAAATATCCTAACTTTCGGAGAAGAGGAAATGTCGCAATCTTTCAATCATAATATCAACTCTTTTAACGTGTCAAATAACTTTACCGTTGTCGATGACCGATCTAACATCCTAGCTTGGCTATCGCCACTAGATCCCAAGTCACGGCATCAAGACATCCAAGATCGCCGGGTCGAAAATATAGGGGAATGGCTCTTACAAACCGAAGAGTTTAGAAGCTGGTGCGCTGGTAGTGGGAGAGATGAATCTGATAACGGAGTCTTGTTTTGCTATGGAGATCCGGGGATTGGCAAGACATATATTAGGTAAGAAAGACGAACCTCGCGATAATGGAAGAAAAGGGCAAGCGCTGACTAGCCACAATGTTAGCTCGCTAGTGATAGATACCTTGTGTGATCAGGATGGAGAGCAAAATGCTACCGTCACATGCTTTTATTTTGACTTTGCCGCCCAAAACGACCAGTCTCCCACGATCACGATGGGCGCCCTGTTGAAACAGGTGGTTGGCGGACTGGAGGAGATCCCAGAGGAGATATCGCGAGCATACCAGAAACAAAAAAAAGCGCTTGGAGGGAGGGGACCTCGGCTTGCTGATATTGTGAAGATGCTACAGACTACCACATCCAAAGAGCGCACCTTCATATGCATCGACGCTCTCGACGAATGCGTGCCAGAACATCAAGCTAAGATTCTTGATTCGCTCAACCAGATTCTCCAAAAGTCTCCGGGCACTAGAATATTCGTGACTGGAAGACCGCACATCCGACACGATATCACAAGGCGCCTTGCAGGAAGGGTGACGAGTCTACACATAAGCACCAAGAGAGATGATATTATTAGATATCTTCACTCAAGGCTGGAAGGGGACATAATCCCGGATGCGATGGATAGTAGTTTGGAGGCAGAGATCCTAAAGAAAATTCCCGAAGACGTTTCCGAAATGTATGTAGAAACATTAGGAAAGCTATCTCAAGCATGCACTGACAGATATATATCTAGATTTCTGCTGGTCAGGCTGAATATCGATGTGGTCTTGCAAGAAACCACAATCCATCGCAGGCGACAAAAGCTCGGCGCAATGACCGATGGCTTAGGGTTGGGGGATGCTTATGGCGCAACACTGGGCCGGGTAAAGAGGCAGGGTGGAGAGAGAGCGAGGCTCGGCATGGCCGCCTTAATGTGGATATCTCATGCGGAGCGGCCCTTGAAGGCCGATGAAGTGTGCCACGCCCTAGCGGTTGAAATAGGGCTACCGAATCTCAATACCGACAATATTCCTTCAATAGGTACGTTGATAGCCTGTTGTCAAGGACTCGTTGTGGTAGAAATGGAGGCTTCCACGGTCCGGTTAATTCACTTTACCCTTCAGGAATACCTCTGTGCGCATCCCGACCTTTTCAGCGCAGCTCACTCGACAATCGCAGAAATCTGCTTGACTTATTTGAATTCCCAGCAAGTCAAGGCTTTTTCGACCAACCACTCCCCCGATCTCCAACACGCGCCCTTTCTCGAATACTCTTCTCTGTATTGGGGAGTTCACGCAAAACGGGACCTTTCAGATTGCGCGAAACTGTTAGCGCTGAAGCTATTCGACGACCACAACAACCACATGCCCACCAAAACCCTCTTGCAAGCACAGAAGCTATCTTGGCACATCGGTGATTTCGATAAAATTTCTCTGTTCAGTGGTCTACATTTTGCATCGTTCTTCGGGATTGTTGAGATTGTAGCTAGTTTGGTAGATATGGAGGGTTGCGATATCAACCAAATTGATTGTGGGGGTAGCACACCTCTCGTGTGGGCTGCTAGGAATGGGCATGAGGGAGTAGTGAAAATGCTACTCAGACGGGACGATATCAACACCGACAAGCCAGATAACAACGGTGAATCACCACTCTCTGGTGCTGCTTGGAGTGGACACGAGGGAGTGGTGAAAATACTGCTCGGACGAGAGGACGTCAATCCCGGAAAACCAGATAATGACGGCCACACACCACTCCATTGCGCTGCTATGCGTGGATATGAGGGAGTAGTGAAAATACTACTCGGACGAGAAAACGTCAACCCCGACAAACCAGATAACGGCGGCCGAACACCACTCTGGTGGGCTGCTTACAATGGGCACGATGGAGTGGTGAAAATACTACTCGCACGAGACAACGTCAACCCCGGCAGGCCGGATAACGAGGGCCGAACACCACTTTGGTGGGCTGCTTACAATGGGCACGATGAAGTGGTGAAAATACTACTCGGACGAGGCAACGTTGACCCCGACAGACCAGATAATGACGGCCACACACCACTCCATTGCGCTGCTATGTATGGGCACGAAGGAGTGGTGAAAATACTGCTCGGACGAGATGGTGTCAACCCCGACAAGCCAGATAATGACGGCAAAACACCACTCTGGCGGGCTGCTGGGAATGGGCACGAGGGAGTGGTGAAAATACTACTCGAACGAGACGGCGTCAACCCCGATAAACTGGATAACGACGGCCGAACACCACTCTGGTGGGCTGCTCTGAATGGGCACGAGGGAGTGGTGAAAATACTACTCGCACGAGACGACGTCAACCCCGACAAGCCAGATAACGACGGCCGAACGCCACTCTGGTTGGCTGCTCACAATGGGCGCGAGGAAGTGGTGAAAATGCTACTTCGACGAGACGACGTCAACCCCGACGAACCAGACAACGGCGGCGAAACACCACTCTCGTGCGCTGCTTACAATGGACACGAGGGAGTAGTGAAAGTGCTACTCGCACGAGACGACGTCAACCCCGACAAGCCAGATAACGACGGCCGAACACCACTCTGGTGGGCTGCTCACAATGGGCGCGAGGAAGTGGTGAAAATGCTACTTCGACGAGACGACGTCAACCCCGACGAACCAGACAACGGCGGCGAAACACCACTCTCGTGCACTGCTTACAATGGACACGAGGGAGTGGTGAAAATACTGCTCGAACGAGACGACGTCAACCCCGACAAACCAGATGACGAGGGACAAACACCACTCTGGTGTGCTGATTGCAATCGGCACGAGGGAGTGGTGAAAATACTACTCGAACAAGACGACGTCAACCCCGATAAACCTGATTGGATAGGCCAAACACCACTCTGGCAGGCTGTCTGGAATGGGCACGAGGGAGTGGTGAAAATATTACTCGAACGAGACATCAACCCCGACAAGCTAGATCACGATGGTCAAACACCGCTCCTCATTGCAGCTTGCTTGAACTACGAGGGAGTGGTGAAAATGCTACTCGGACGAGACGACATCAGCCCCGACAAGCCAGATATCGACGGCCAAACACTGCTCTCCGGTGCTGCCTGGAATGAGAACGAGAGAGTGGTGAAAATACTGCTCGGGCGAGATGATGTCGACCCTGACAAACCAGATAAGCACGGCCAAACCCCACTCCGGTGGGCTGCTTCGAATGGGCGCGAGGGAGTGGTGAAAGTGTTACTCAAACGAAACGACGTACATCCTGAAAAACTACGAAACAATGGCCGAACACCACTCCTCGCTGCTGCTGGTAATGGGCACGAGGGAGTGGTGAAAATACTACTCGCGCGAGAAGACGTCAACCCTGACAAGCCAGATAACGACGGCCGAACACCACTCTGGTGGGCTGCTCTGAATGGGCACGAGGGAGTGGTGAAAGTACTACTCGGACGAGACGACGTCAACCCCGACAAGCCAGATAACGACGGCCAAACACCACTCTGGTGGGCTGCTATGAATGGGCACGAGGGAGTGGTGAAAGTGCTACTCGAACGAGACGACGTCAACCCCGATAAACGAAATAACGACGGCCACACACCACTTTGGTGGGCCGCTTTCAACGGGCACGTGAGAGTAGTGAAAATACTACTCGCACGAGACGACGTCAACCCCAGCAACCTAAGTAATAGCGGCCGAACGCCACTGTATATGGCCGCCTGGAATGGACAAGAGGAGGTAGTGAAAATATTACTCGGACGAGACGGCGTCAACCCTAACATAATAGATAAGGACGGTATATCGCCACTCGATCGGGCTACTCAGGGGGGGCACCGGGGGGTGATAGCGCTGCTCCCGCCCCCAGAATCTACCCCCTCCAGCCGGTCACCAAAGCGACGAGCTAATGAACCCTTTACCCCTTCCAAACGCAGATAACCTGCGTGCAACTCCCCATGGGCCGGTACCCCTCCGCGGCACGCCTACCGCTACTGTTGCCTCCCCCTCCACCCTCGCCCAACCTCCTCCTGCTGTTCTAGTTTCCACCCTGCATAAATTCCCGCTTCTCCCTTCCTCCCGGAATACGCCTACCGCAGAACCTCAGATTAGATATTTCTCTTTCGGTCAATGGAACTATCCGCTTAGACTTCTACGAATTTTCGTATATAGTCAAGTCAGGATTCATCAATATCTCTCTATATTCTATATTATCCCTTAGTCTGTCAGAGCGCCCAAGAAATCGGTGGTGACAAGTCTCAGTTTGAAATCCTTGTAATTTATTTCCAGTTAAGGAAGGACACTTCCTAGATCCCGTTATTTTCTTGGCCGGATTTGAAATTTTCTTAACCAGATTTCTTGGGCGCAGCACCGGACAGACTAAGGGATAGAGTCTATAGTTTATCGTCTAGGGTTTGGGCCCCAATGGGGGATATTTCTATTTATTAAAATTAGCTAATATGGCTCTAAATTTCCATCATATATACTCTCCTTTCCTTACTCTCTAGTTGTATATTATTCTCTTTGCAGATCCCTTGTTTCTATAATTTTTCTACAACTCCCCTTTCTCCCGACTCTACAAGTGATCTGTAACGTACTTGATGATTCATAAAGTATTCGGATGAATTGGCGTCAAGGCTCGAGAACTCATATGCAAGTTGGGACATTTTGGCGCCAGTTCATCGGAATACTTTATGAATGACCAAGTAGAGGCGAGGGCTATATAAATTAGATATAGATATAGAAAAGGATATAAAAGTGCAAGTGTTGACGACTTGTGAAAGGTGGTGGAAAGTGAGATGTTAATGAAGGTATGGCGGTATTTTATTTCCACTAAGGATATAGTCTAATGAAGACCGGGCCTACACCCCACTACGCTCTAATTAGCAGAGAGCTTGAAGCTAGGTAAGGAGGACAGCTCACACTTATCACTCTCGCTCCCCTAGGGAAAACCAATCTAGTATTATATGAGGCTCCTTAGTCTCGAAACAAAAACCCCATTATACGACTCCCACATCATAACCTCGCAAAAAAAAAAGAAGAAAATACTCCCAAGGGAGCCAAACCATGGGCATAAACTTAGATCTAGATAGCCGGCATCACCCCTGATTTCAGCGAGTAGTATAATACTTAGGCAGAGGAGCCAAGCCAGATTCAGAAAATTTCAAGCCTCGCAATCGGCCGACCCGGGCCGTAAATTCCTCAGCCCGGCCCAAACCCGGCCCAAACGATGTCAGGCCCACCCAACCCAACCCAACCCAACCCAAATAAAGTACGGGTGACCCAGAAAGCCCGAATATTTCAAACCAAAGCCATTAATTTACTGCATTTGAAAAACTCAATTATTTTCCAATATCGATACTCAAAAGAGGTAGTTTTCCTGGTGAGTGAATTGTAGAAGCTATGACACAAGAGAAGAAAGTGTTGTAGAGCTGAGGCTATTTGGGGGGGGGAAGTGAGTGAAAAACAGGAAATATGAAAAGAAAAGAAACGAGAAACAGTAATTATGAGAAATGAGTTCCTAAGGGCCACGAGCGATTTTCCCCACTCCATCAGTCGACTGCCAGCCAAACCAGATTCAGAAAATTTCGATTCATCTGTAACTTAAAGAAGGAGTCAATTTATTTTTATTCCTATAAAGCCTATATATGTTACGGAATTCTTTTCCCAGAGGTAGTCTCCGGATTGTAGATTGCAGAAAATAGAGTTATTCGTTTCCTTTGAAATATAAATGATTTGCTAGTGCTCGTTTGTGAAATAGTCGCAGAGCTTGCCACAAGAAAATAGGCCCTGCCTTACTCTGGTTCGCTGAATGCAATATCGGTTTACCGGTTCGGCAAGCTAGGGTACTGCTAGATCATCACACTTATCACTGACTCTTATCTTCTATCGGAACATATGCAATGGGGTATTGAGGGTCAGCAGTGAGCCATGCCGATTTGGTGCATTGAATACCGATACAGACATTAGGGTGATTAGCAGCACTCTCAGTTACTCGAATAAGAGTGTTGGAGACATGCCAATCAACTACAACACCAGGAATGTGAAAATAGATGGGGAGTCTTTGAGGCCCTGATGGCACTTTTTGGTAAGTTGAACAGTTTACAAGTAGACTAGGTCCTATCTAACAAGAAAACAAGTTAAGAGAAGCTGAGATAGGAAATAATAGACTCTTGAAGGACCAAAAAAGTAATAATACGCAGGGTTCCCAATGGTCTGACTGGTCTGGTCTTGAGGACAGGATTATTTGGTTAGTCCTCCCTGATGTTAACGACTAGACTGGCCTAGATCTTGTAGTTCGGTCTGGTCCAGGACTGGTCCTTGACCAGTCATCATAAGATGATCGCATAAGATATAATAGTACTCGTGTAAAATAAATACATGCTTGCAAAGAAAACATTTGAACCATTAGAATGGAACCACACTTACTTGTGTACAATTACCACTGTGTGAGGTCTTTGATTGTGCCCAGCATGCTCAGGATATCAGGTGCCCACAGAATACCATCTGCTGCTCACCCCCTTATTCTTTCCAAAAACAGCTTCAGAGAATCAGATATAGGCTTATGATGGGTATGGCACCGAAGGCCATAAAACGCCCAGACCGGGACAAGATGAACAAGCTGGGAAAGAGTAAAAATACACCAGAGGCAGGTATTCAATGGGCAATGAGAATTGTGATGATCCTTCTCTTTCATTTGTTAGTATAAAATTCGAGTCGGATGTTCGAAAAACAGGAAAGGGAATATACATTCCGGAGAAAGGCTTTCTGTCATGATGGATGGAAGGATAGGACCAGTTTCCTGCTTTGTAAATACTCTTGTATAGGCTGTCGGTAAATCAGTAGAAAATAATAGGGGTTGAGAGAGAACAAGAGAGACCTTCCTTGGATCTGTGTTAGCGATCAAAAGTTTGGTGTTTTATTCCGTGTTTATAGCCATAGTTTTCTCCACTTGGTTGATTCGATGAACAGATAAGCCATGAGCCGATGTACCTTCTACCCTCGGTTTTAGCCTAGTTTACCAAGCCTCACTGAGCCCAGTCCGCAGGCAGTTAGTTCCAACAATCATGACTGTCCGGTAAGTCTACTTTCCACTATTAGACTAGACTAAACTTTTGCCTAGTCTACCTTGTCTGAGCCAGTCCTTGGCCGATCATTGGGAACTATGCACAGTGGTCTACAGGAAAATGGGCCCTTTGTTCCGTCACCAAGAGCTTCACATATCCAGTTTTTGTGATATAGTGAATTCAGCTGCTGGCTAAATTACTTGAAGATTTTCTGGGTAGAGGGAGCATAGGAATTGTTGTTTGGATCTATTAGATGCTTACGCAAAGAGTGTATCCAGCCTCTAGTATGTCTAGAACTTTGAAGGGAGATTGTGAGTGGGTGGATATGTGGGAGAAGAGCTCTACTCACTATTGGAGTGGGAGAACACACATCTTGTACCAAAAAAATTATTTCTTATTGATAAACACATACGTTAACTAGCTATTCTACCATGTGTTTCAATAGGGCTGCTGAAGAAGGGAGCTTTTCTTCAATACTTACCGGCCAAGGTGATTACTTGGCGAAGAGCATATGCTCTTCGCAAAAGAGGTCACTTTGCAAGAGAGATATGTTACCAAGCAAGTGCTCGCCTTGGCTATCACCCCCACTGAGATGGAACACATATATTGACATACATCGTGAACTTAACCCCAAGGGCCCATCAGGGAATTATGCGATACTCTAATGAAAGGGAACCAAGATTTTTCTACTCCCCCCTCCTGCCGCCCTGCAAAAATAAAACTGGTACTGACCCGTGGAATAGCCCCACCTCCGATTCCTCCATTTTCCAAAGGGTTTCCAAGATGAGTGACACCCGATGACTACTTCTGGCCTTGGGACGCTGATACGACCAACACACACCATGATCTTGTGTCTGCCCGCCACCCCTCCATCTTATTCCTTCCCCTTCCAGGCCCCTGCTAGAGGCCGAGCCTGCGGTTGCTCTCCTACCCCCACGCCTGATGAGGACCTCTCATGACCTTTCACATTTCTCCTACATACAACGCTCCGTATTGTAAACTAATATAGTATGATAATTATAGTAAATCGTAACCTCAACTAGCATAACTCTACTTTAGTGTGCATTGACCGACTGATGCAAGGTTATGTTTTTTTTCCGTACGCACTCTATTAACTATTAGAGGAATTTCGCAACCCAAGTTAGGGATCGCTATCTCTGTGACACTGTGTTTATTGTTGCGACAAGCGAACTTGAAAAATAGGGATTTTTCGCAGATTCAGGGAAGTTAGCACCAGGAATATTGGGCATCTCCTAGCTCAGCTAACCGAACTTTAAACGTACGCTCTCTCTAGGTGCGGCATGAACCCTGACCTGTGCTCCTAACCGACCAATCTACCCGTCTAATACAACCCCCACCGCAGAGGCCTTGCTAAGAGAGTAACTAATAAAATAATAGGCAGGAGTAATAGCCATAGCTAGATAAGAACCATGCTGCTGTAGTTGAAGGACAGAACTTTTGGGGGAAATGTGGATTCTCCTCTCTCACCTGGCTGCTTACGTAAGCAAACTCGGTGCTTTGGCTCCTACTCGTTTAGGATTATTTTTTTTGCACTCGATGTCTACAAGGGTCAGGCATTAAAGATCGGTACTGTTCTAACTAATGTCTCAGCAACCGTGGTACACTTGTGAGGGAAACATTCAGAGAATCTATGTTTCCTCCCCTCCTATGCAATTAATAAAGGAAAATCTCTGTGGGTGATGTAGATAACCTCTGCTCCAGCACATTTGCCACCAAACAAAACCCTGAGAGGTGCTTGCCTAACATGGTGCACAAGCTTATAAACTGCCATTATGTTTAATGCTGTCCTCACTACCGTTTGGCTGCAAAAACAAAAAGATCTTTCCAAAGATCAATGTTCTTCAGTATCTATATCAATAGGTCACCCTTCTCTACCATAATATAGTCTATATTTTCTTATCTATATGGGTGTTGGCCAAAGAGACCTAACATTTGAAGTTAGGACCTTCTGGTAAAGGATGTGGTTTAAGAGGTACTTCACCATAGCAACATATTTTCTGCAAGAGGGCAGTCCGGTTGCAGTGTTCCAGACTTTTGTCCAAAATCAGCCCCAACCCCCCTGCACCGTTCCACCTTTTATTGCCTGACCCTTGTACTTATACATGACTCACCGTAGGACTCGAGTAGGCTCTGATAGAATGTTATTCACCAATGACCCCCCCCGAATTCTTATTTAGGCATTGGTGAGGTTGCACCAATCACCCCGCTTTCCTTCAGCCCTTAAGAATTCCTGTAACTGCTTCACTCCATCCTCCATCATCTAGAATATCCTCACCTGCGAAAAATGCAAAATGTCGCAATCTTTCAGTCATAATATCAACTCTTTGAACACGTACAATGTTAGTGTGTCGAATAGCCTTACCGTTGCCGATGACCGATCTAATATCCTTGCTTGGCTATCACCACTGGATCCAAGGTCACGACATCGAGACATCCAAGACCGCCGAGTCGAAAGTATAGGGGAATGGCTATTACGAACCAAGGAATTTAGAAGTTGGCACCCCGGTAGTGGGGGAGGTGAATCTACTGACGCAGTTTTATTTTGTTATGGAAATCCGGGGGTCGGCAAGACTTATATTAGGTAGCAAGGACGAACTTAGAAGAAATGGACAAGCGCTGACCAACGGTGATATTAGCTCTCTAGTGATAGATAGCTTGTGTGATCAGGCTAGAGAACAAAATGCTACGGTCGCATGTTTTTATTTCGACTTTGCCGCCCAAAAAGATCAATCCTCTGCGAATGCGATGGGCGCCCTGCTAAAACAGGTGGTTGGCGGACTGGAGGAGATCCCTGAGGAGATATCGCGAGCATACCAAGAACAAAAAAAAGCGATCGGAGGGCGGGAACCTCAGCTTTCCGATATTGTGAAAATGCTATAGATCACCTCCTCTAAAGAGCGCACGTTCATCTGTATCGACGCTCTCGACGAATGTGTGCCAGACCATCGAGTCAAGCTTCTTGATTCGCTTAACAAAATTCTCGACAAGTCCCCAGGCACTAGAATATTCGTGACTGGAAGACCGCACATCCAGCCCGAGATGGGAAGGCGTCTTGCTGGAAGATTGACGAGTTTACCAATAGGCACCAAGAGAGATGATATTATTAGATACCTTCGCTCGAGGCTGGAAGAGGACACAACCCCTGATGCGATGGATAGTAGTCTGGAGGCTGAGATCCTGAGGAAAATTCCTGAAGACATCTCTGAAATGTATGTAGAAACATCATCATCAGGGAAGCTACTTCAAGGATGCACTGACAGATACCCATCTAGATTCTTGTTAGTCTCGCTGAATATCGATGCCGTCTTACAGGAAACCACAATCCATCGTAGGCGAAAAAAGCTCAGCGCAATGATCGATGGCTTAGGTCTGGGAGATGCTTATGGCGCAACGCTGGGTCGGATAAAGGGACAAGGGGGGGAGAAAGCGAGGCTCGGCATGGCTGCCTTGATGTGGATATCACACGCGGAGCGGCCCTTGAAGGCCGATGAACTGTCCCACGCCCTCGCAGTGGAAATCGGGTCGCCAAATTTCAACATCGACAATTCACCTTCAATAGGTACATTACTAGCCTGTTGTCAAGGACTCGTTGTGGTAGAAAAGGAGGCTTCCACGGTCCGGTTAATCCACTTTACGCTTCAAGAATACCTCCGGGCTCATCCCGACCTTTTCGGCTCCGCCCACGCGACAATGGCAGAAACCTGCTTGAGTTATCTGAATACCCAGCAGGTCATGGCCCTTTCGGTTAGTTCGTTCCTCGATCTCAGAGGTGCACCATTTCTAGAATACTCTTCTCTGTATTGGGGAGTTCACGCGAAAGGGGACCTTTCAGATTGCGCTAAATACCTTGCCTTGAAGTTGTTTGACGACTACAATCGCCATATATCCACCAACCCCCTCTTAGAAATATATGAGCGGTATTGGTATGCCCCACGTGAAGACAAACCTTCCATGTTCAGGGGTCTACATTGTGCTTCCTTTTTTGGGATTGTTGATATTGTAGCTGGGTTGGTAGAGATGGATGGTTGTGATATAAACCAAATGGACCCTGTGGGAAATACACCACTCCATTGGGCTGCGTGGAGTGGGCATGAGGAAGTAGTGAAAATGTTACTCAGGCTGGATGGTATCAGCCCCGATGCAGAAAATACCTCCGGCCGAACACCGCTCTGGTGGGCTGCTCTCAATGGGCATGAGGGAGTGGTGAAAATACTGCTCGAACGAGACGACGTCAACTCCGATAAACCCGATGGGGTCGGCCAAACCCCACTCTGGCAGGCTGTTCGGAATGGGCACGAGGGAGTGGTGAAAATATTACTCGAACGAGACGACATCAACCCCGACAAGCTAGATCCCGACGGTCAAACACCGCTCCTCATCGCAGCTGGCTTGAACTACGAGGGAGTGGTGGGGATGCTACTCAGACGAGACGACGTCAACCCCGACAAACCAGATAATGACGGCCACACACCACTCCATTGCGCTGCTATACATGGGAACGAGGGAGTAGTGAAAATACTACTCGGACGAGACAACGTCAACCCCGACAAACCAGATAATAGCGGCCACACACCACTAAATTGCGCTGCTATGCATGGGCACGAGGGAGTAGTGAAAATACTACTCGGACGAGACAACGTAAACCCCGGCAAGCCAGATAACGACGGCGTAACACTACTCTCGTGGGCTGCTTTTTATGGGCACGAGGGAGTGATGAAAATACTGCTCGGGCAAGACGATGTCGACCCTAACAAACCAGATAAGTATGGCCAAACGCCGCTCTCGGATGCTGCTCAGAATGGGCACGAAGGAGTGGTGAAAATGCTACTCGAACGAGACGACATCAAACCTGACAAACCAGATAACAACGGCCGAACACCACTCTGGTGGGCTGCCTTCACTGACCACGGGGGAGTGGTGAAAATGCTACTTGCGCGGGGCGTCAACCCCGACAAACCAGATAAGCACGGCCAAGCACCACTCTTCATTGCTGCTCGCCGTGGGCAAGAGGAAGTTCTGGGAATACTGCTCGAGCGGGACGACGTCGATCCCGACAAATCAGACAACGACGGCCGAACACCACTCTGGTGTGCTGCCTTCTATGGCCACCGGAGAGTAACGAAAATGCTACTTGCGCAGGGCGTCAACCCCAACAAACTACATAAGCACGGCCAAACACCACTCTTCGCCGCTGCTAGCCGTGGGCATGAGGAAGTTGTGAAAATACTACTCGAACGGGACGGCGTTAGCCCCGACAGACCAGATAACGACGGCCGAACACCACTCTGGTGGGCTGCTTTTCAGGGGCACGAGGGAGTGGTGAAAATACTACTCGCACGAGACGACGTTGACCCTGACAAACCAGATAAATGCGGCCTAACGCCGCTATTTATGTCTATTGTGAATGGACACTGGGGAGTGACAGCGCTACTCCAGCCCATCGTAAGGGCGCAGAGTCATCGCCCCCTCTTCACCTTCCAATGCGGATAACCTATGTGCCATCCCCGCATAGACTGCAACAGCTTCACAATACGCCCATCGCCACCACTGCCTGCCCCCTCTCACCCATGTCTAGCCTTCTTCTACCGTTTAACTCCCCTCTTTGTGCTACTTTCCGTTTTCCTCTTCCTCCTAAAATTAGATTGCGAGGGAACCTCAGCTTAAATATTCTCGTTTGGTCAAATCAAATACCTGCCCAAAAAACCTGTCCGGCCTTTCTTATGTAGTCAAGTGAAGATTTATCAGTTCTGTTTATATTCTAAAGTTTGGGCATTAGTGGAAGATATTTATAGTCTATTAAAATAACCTACCGTAGTATGGTACCGAATTTCCGTCCTATTTACAATTGTTTTTTCCCTTACCATCTAGCTATATATCCTCTTTTCACATCGATCGTTTCTTTAATTTTTCTATAATTCTAATTTCCTCCTTCCCCCCACCCAACCTGTAGCCTAGACATGAGGGTTATTTAGAAATAGATAGAGAAGAGAAAAAAATATAAAGTTCAAGTATTTCTGGCCACTCGTGAAAAGTAATAGAAAGTACGTATAACGCTGTTTTTTTTTTGCTTCCACTAAGGACATTGTTTAATAAGGATCATACCCACAGTATGATACATCGTACTAGCTTCCGGTCGCAATCTTGAACCCAAAATCTGAAGACGGCCTACACTTCCCACTTTCACTCACCTAGGAAAAACCGACCTAGTATTATTTGAAGCTCCTTAGCCTTGAAACAAAAACTCCATTACACGACTCCCACACCTTAACCTTGTAAAAAAAAAAAACTCCCAAGGGAGCCAAAAGATGGGCATAAATAAACCTAGATCTAGATAGCCGGCATCACCCGTGATTTCAGCGAGTAGTATAATACTTAGGCAGAGGAGCCAAACCAGATTCAGAAAATTTAGATTCATCTGTAACTTAAAGAAGGAATCAATTAATTTTTCTTCCTAAAAAGCCTAAATAGGTTACGGAATTCTTTTCCCAGAGGTAGTCTCCGCATTGTAGATCGCAGAAAATGGAGCAATTCGTTTCCTTTGAAAAATAAATGATTTGATAGTGCTCGCTTGTGAAATAGCCGGAGAGCTTGCCACAAGAAAGTAGGCCCTGCTTTACTCTGGTTTGCTGAATGAAATATCGGTTTACTGGTTCGGCAAACTAGGGTGCTGCTAGATCATCATTTTACTTATTACCAACTCTTATCCTTTATGAGAATACATGCAATGGGGTACTAAGGGTTAGCAGTCAGCTATGCTGATTTGGCGCATTGAATACCGATATAGACAATAGCGTGACTAGCAGCACTCTCAGTTACTTGAATAAGAGTATTAGAGGCATGCTAATCACCTACAATACCAGGAATATGAGAATAGATGGGGGACTGCCTCTAGGAGTCGATATACGACAGCCGGGAATGTTGAAAGTAATCAACTCGGAGGTAATGATCAGCGAGGAGGGTTTTACGCAGCAGAGTGGAACGACTTAAGTGTAGACACAGAGTTTGTATTAAGCTAAGATAAAGATCATGATTGATTGCGATGAGTTGATGGGAAGGAGAGTCTTGGGGAAAGTTGTGAACCTTTCATAGCTTGCGTTGCCCTCTACAGATACATACACGTACCACCGGATCTGCGGCCTCAGTGTGCAGGCATTTCTCTCACCAATTTCGGCCATTTCCAGCAGCTATTTCCAACTAGACGTTGGGGGATGAGTGAGTGATTTTTCATGATTTCCACTCAGCCCATCCACACTCCGGAATCTAGCCAAGCAAATGGAATGGGTGCTCCAGGCAGGAATCTCGGGGTCTAATTTGTGGATTGCCTTTTGCGCAGGAATGAATCTTAGGGCTTTCTATACTGCTTCTATTAGTAACAAGTCCAGGTGCACCCAACAATCTAAGGGAGAATTACGGGGCTAGCAACTATATTACTAACTGCATAGGATGGGAGTTGCCTATCGATACGGGGTACCCGAGCTAAATTGGTTCACGAACGATTGATAAGCAATGCGGTGTGACATCGGGAGGGGTGCGTTTAGTCGTATAATATAAAGGACTTTGGGGATAATTGTTTGAGCTTGCTGCGTACGGGGCATTGGTACCTAAACTAAATAAGAGCAAATACGGCACCAGAAAGGGAAACAGTGGGAGCGAGGATAATGATAGCGAGCAAGATAGGTTTATTCGTAGTACTTAGCTTACTCGGTAAACTGATGGAAATGTCAGGTGTATATATGAAAATCAAAATGCTCTACAAAGACTTTCTTCATTCCCGTAGCCTCTACACTTTCCATTCTCATATCCACGCATTATGAAACATCTTTCATAACCTTCGTGCTTTCATGGAATAAAAGAAAACTCGAGCATGCCGAGCAGCATTTCCAACAGACCTACAGTCCGTCCGGGCCTTAGGCTGTCATGGTGTGGGCGTCCGCTCACCCAGAAAACGACGGACTATAGCGCTCGGTCCGCCTCTAGGGCGGGCCGACTAGACCGTTAAGAACACTACAGGGGATTTATTCGGGGATAGCAGCCGGTCTATGCACGGTCTGCCACTTTATTAATGAATCCATCAGCCCTCTGTTGGGCATATGGATCGGTAAGCCATGAGGCCACGGCTGCATGGAGAGTGGTAAGCATCACCACCTAGAGGTGGTGGTTGGGGACGGAAAAGTGAACTCTGATTTAGATTAGCAAGCGTGGATTGTTCAGGGGTATGGTGAGGGAAGTTACCCTAAACTATATCCCTCGTAGTAATTTCTGGGATAAAATGTGCTCTCGAGAACCAAATTGAAACCCTCCTGGGAACGGTTAACAAATCGCGCGACTCTGACTCACTAGAAATGATTGCCTTCGGAATGGTGTATAATACTTGCGAGGCCGTTGCTTGTGTCAATGAACAAGAGTTGTTGATTAACTTAAAATGAGTAAGCCAGGATCAGAGGGAGGTGGAGTGGTTTGTCGAAGGGCGAAGTATGAGTTGTAATTTATTGCGTAACCGCCATCGAGGATGGTAAAATTTATGATAAAAACATGAGTGAGAAAAGCGGGGAACGTGACAAGAGATTCAGAATAATCGATGTAGCGGTAATGTTTGGCGATCAGGGCGTTACGCAGAGGAGTGGAACGACTCAAGTGAAGGCATAGAGTTTCTATTAAGCGGAGATGAAGATCATGATCGATTATGCTGAGTTAATAGAAAAAGGAAAGTCTTCGGGAAAGTTCTTAAACAGGAGTGAGGGAGAGGGAGGAGCGAAGGACAGGAATAAAGGGAAAACAAGCGAGAGAAAATTTTTCATAGCCTGCATCTCCCCCACTAGGTGCGGCTATTTCCAACACAAAAGACTGAAAAGCGAGTGACACTTTATGACTTACTAGGGGTTCGGGAGTTGCTCATGTGACTAATAATAATTTTGTGTCCGCCGACCACTTTTCATTTCTTGTTCCCTCCCCCTCCCGCCCCAGCTGCCAAGCCTATGGCGACCTCCCCGTTTCCACTCAAATAAGGAACTCCAATGGTCTTGCACATTGCTCGTAAGTTATTTGAGTGCTCGAGTATGTGCGAGTAGAGTACCAGTAAAGTGCGGAACCTTTTCATTTTATATCGTTATATTTCTAGAAGGCCATCAATGCATCACGGAACTCAACCAATGCTACCATAACAATCACTACATGAAACATTTTTTTTAAATTTCCTTTCTTGAATTCCTGTGCTTCAAGTTAGTGATTATCTCGCGGACTAGATATTTTATATTTTCTAGCAAAAGTTGCGATAGCTGTCACTTGTTGATGGTTAATGATAGAGCTGAGGTACTTGATTTGCATCCAAGTTTTCTCACTTTACCGAAGCCGAGACTCCATTCATGGCTTGTTACCAACCTCATGACCTCGGTAACGAGCCAAGATTGGGGATTTATTTTTGGCAAAGTGAGAATACTTGGGTGCAAATTAAGCGCTTGAAATACTCACAACAGAAGGGGTCTTTTGTCAACGTCATGCCTTATCATCAACCATCGGCAGGCGAAAAGTAGCATATCTTCATAGAAAATAAAAATATCTGTTCAGTAAGATCACCTCCGGAGGGAGGGATTCTAGAAAGGGATTTGAAAAAATTGAGTATAACAGTTGTTGTGGTGGCAGGCGCCGTAGGAGTGGGGTTGAGGGGATGTAATGGCTGGCAAGGGACCACTGCTATCATACCCGAGTACTTGATTCAAGCCTAAGTATCATATTAGAGAAAGGACGGTTCGTTACTTTACATGCCAAAACTTGCTCACCTTTCCCAAACTCATTTTTGGGGGACTCAAATATGTCACTTGGAATGCTTTGATACAATTGGCTACAGTTGATATGTACCCTAATACGACCGTCGTAATATGTACTGTACTTAAATCTTAGTAAAGTGTGGTGTGGCAACGGATTATTTTTCCTCAAGTTTTGCTAAGTAAAGTTACCAACTATACAAACAACTTTACATCAACGTGGCCAGAGCTTCTAGGTTTTTATCGATATCGTCAACAAGAAGTAGCTTCTCTGTTGGACTGAATCCATTACGTGGGTTTATAGGCCCGCATGGACGATTTCTAGCTCATGCGACTCATGAGTCAGTCCTGGGTTCAAAAGAGGAGATGAGGCAACGGAGACAGAGCGAAGACATGTGAATAGACTTCTCCGCTTTTTTGTGTTTTTGATTGATCGTTCTCGATTTCTTTATCCCACTCTGGTTGTTTTATTATCATTGATTTCATTAACGCTACCTTCTGCCTGAGCGGCCATTGCCCACAATCGGTACTGTTTTGTTTCTTGATCGTGATATCATTTCCACTTTTCCTATGGTTGTTTCGTTTGTATCTCTCTAGAGAATGCTGCCCACTCGACCGAAAATCATCTTTTCAGTAGGTGCTATGGCGGGTCCTAGGATAGGGGGAGTCATGGTATGTCACTCACTAGTACTTAACTTCACTCGGTAAGAGATATAGCTACTATGATAATATTATTATAGTAAAATACATACACTAACACCTTACCTACAAACGCGAAGAATCCAGTTTAGATCTTGATGGATATGCAGGGGGGTGTAGGGAGTGTTTTTAAGGTAAGAGTAGAGAGTAAAGTGGTGAGGAGAGGTGATTTTGGGCCTTTTGAGTACGGACCGAAATAACTCTCTGTTTTTGTGTGGGAATCGTTTTTCGGAATCCGGTGTGGAGTTTTCTCTTTATTGCTATGGCACTCTCTGGAATCGTAAGTGGCGCAGGTTGTATATATCTACGATTAGGCATGAAGCTTGGTAATATATATTGGGAGTATGTTTTTCTTTTTTTCTTTTTTTCTCTTTTTTCGAGCGTATGATGTGGAGTTTCCGAATATTATAGGGATTTTATTTCTAGGTTGAGGGGGTTCTTAATATGTTGGGTTTTTCTGGGTGGGGTAGAGAGTGTAGGTGGTCTTGCTGGTTCGGGTTTGGGCATGCGGCGGGGGGTAGGGGGAGTAATAAGCATGATCTTCACTAAACTGACACAACTAGAACACTCTAGCGAACACCTAACACTCCGTAGCTTTTCACGAGTCATTAGAAGCACTTGAACTTTATATTTTCTATATCTATATCTAATTTAAATAATCCCTAGGTCTACATATTGGATGAGGGAAGGTGAAGGGGAAAAAGGGGAATCGTGGAAAAATCAGAGAGACAATCGAGACCTAGAGAGGATATGCAACAAAAAACAATGGAAAAAAAATGAATATTAATATAATAATATGATGGAAATTGCGAGTCATACTGGCTTATCTTAATACGATAGAAATATCTCCAATAGGCGCCAAACTTTAGACTATAAATTGAAATTGGCAAACGTTGACTTGACCCCAGGGATAAATCTGGGTGGGGGCTTGGATAGGTATTTCCTATGACTGAAAGAGAAATATTCAACGTATGATCCTGTCATAGGTATATTCCGGGAGGGAGGGAAGGACGGGAAATAGGACAAGGTGGACACTTGAGCCGCGGGGGAGGTTAGGCACGGGTGAAAGAGGGGAGGCAATGGCGGTGATGGGCGCGATGTGGAGCCCTTGCAGCCCTTGCAGAAGCAGTACATAAATGTGTATTAGGAGGTAGCAAAGAGGGCGATAGTTCCTTGGTCTTAGGATAGGCTGGGGGCGGCAGATTCTGGAGGCTGGAGTAGGACTACCACTCCTTCGTGCCCATTTTTGGTAGCCCAAAATAGTGGCGTTTGGCCGTCTTTATCTGGTTTGTCGGGGCTAACGTCCCGTGCGAGTAGCATTTCCACCACTCCCTCGTGCCCATTCCGAGCAGCCCACCAGAGCGGTGTTCGACCGGTGATACTTGGTTTGTCGGGGCTGACGTCGTCTCGTGCGAGTAGTACTTTAACCACTCCCTCTTGCCCCTTGTCAGCGGCACGCCAGAGCGGTGTTCGGCCCTGGTCATCTGGTTTGTCGGGGTTGACGTCGTCTCGTCCGAGTAGTATTTCAACAGCTCGCTAGTGCCCATTGTGAGCAGCCCACCAGAGTGGCGTTTGGCCGACGTTATCTGGCTTGTCGGGGTTGACATCGTCTCGTCTGACTAGTATTTTTACCACCCCCTCGTGCCCATTGTGAGCAGCCCAACAGAGTGATGTTCGGCCGTCGTTATCTGGTTTGTCGGAGTTGACCTCGTCTCGTCCGAGTAGTATTTTCACCACTCCCTCGTGCCCACCGTAAGCAGCACACCAGAGCGGTGTTCGGCCGTGGTCATCTGGTTTGTCGGGGTTGACGTCGTCTCGTCCGAGTAGCATTCTCACCACCCCCTCGTGACCATTGTAAGCAGCCCACGAGAGGGGTGTTTCGCCACCGTTATTTGATTTGTCGGGGCTGACGCCGTCCCGTCCGAGCAGTATTTTCACCACTCCCTCGTGCCCCTTGAGAGCAGCCCACCAGAGTGGTGTTCGGCCCATGCTATCAGGTTTGTCGGGATTGACGCCGTTCCATCTGAGAAGTATTTCCGCCACTCTCCCGTGCCCATTCCTAGCAGCCCAATAGAGTGGTGTACTTCCTGTAAAGTCTATTTGGTTGATATCGCAACCTTCAACCTCTACGAAGCTAGCTACAATCTCAATTATCCCGAAGAAAGATGCACAATGTAGTCCACTGAACCCGGAAAATTTATCCACATCAACGCCGCTTATATTCTTTCCTTTCAAGAGAATTTTAGTGGCTATGTGGCTGTTGTAGTCTTCAAACAGCTTTAGCGCAAGCTGTTTCGCGCAATCTGAAAGCTCCGGTTTTGCGTGAACTCCCCAGAATAGAGATGAATATTCGAGAAATGGTGTGTCTTGGGGGTCGGGAGAGCGACTGGTCGGAAAGGCCTTGACCTGCTGAGAATTTAGGTAAGTTAAGCAGGTTTCCGCCATTGTCGCGTGAGCTGCGCAGAAAAGGTCGGGATGAGCCCGGAGGTATTCTTGAAGGGTAAAGTGGATTAGCCGGACTGTAGAAGCCTCCTTTTCTACCACAATGAGTCCTTGACAACAGGCTAGTACTGTTCCTATTGTAGGAACATTGTCGGTATTGAGATTCGGCGATTCGATTTCGATTGCTAGGGCGTAGCACATGCCCCACAACCTGAGACAATAGGAGCTCGCGGGTTGGCCTGTGCGCAGAAGGTGCAATGTATGAAGTACAGGGGACCGCTGGGGACTGTAAGGCCTGTAAGTGACGGCTGAGAATGGCTGAGAACCATAGGGGACTGTAGGGGACAGTTTGAGACTACAGGGGACGGCAGGGGACTGCGAGTGAGAACCTGTGATGGTAAGGACTGCAGGGGACTGTGGGGGGACTGTGGGGGACTGTGGGGGGCTGGTAGGTGGAAGAGAGCCGGTAGGGATCTACAGGAGATTGCTAGGTCTGTTGTGGGACGGCAGGTGACAGTCAGCGACAGTGGGTAACGATGGGGAACGGTGAAAAACACCAGAAATTAATCAATGTGAGTGGTTTAGATAACACCCATTCAATATTCAAATTCTATAGGTAACTAGAATGGTCAATCAGAGAACAGTCTTACTTCATTAATCACCTATATCTTGCCCACTAGGAGTTTTTATCTCTTTACCATAGTCCCAGAAACCGAATCCAATTGAGTTCCAATCGTCCAACCCTTCCAACAGTATGCCAATTGAACCAGAAAATTCCGCATTGCAGGAGACGATTTGGGATTTTGATGTTAATGCGGTTCCAGGAATACTAAATACTAGAGATCTAGAGCCTAAATCAAATACTGAAGTGCTTTCAGTCATAACAGTAGCCCTCCTACAAGTGTCTTAAGTAGTGCCCTAAGTGGCCTGCTTACTCCAACTTTTGCTAGCAGCAGCAACTCAGGCGAAGGGGGCGGAGCAAGCTGGAGTCATCGAAGAATGTTTGGGAGAAAGAAATGAGTTTGCAAGAGTTGGGTTAACCTACCTGAAAATGAAAGTGAGTATACAACCATTGATGGGAAGACAAGATGGCGCTGTGCACATTGTAAGTAGGCTTAGTTTCTGCTTCCATATATCTTGAACACCAAAGCTCATCCGATTAAGTACTAAGTACCCTTCTACTATATACTGCCAGGTCCAACTACTGGTGTGGCAGCTAACTTTGCTGATTCATCAACAAAAAATATGATTAAACATTTACAGGAGGTCCATAATGTTAATTAGGATGGGCCAGTGCTGGGGCTATAATCAAAGCAATCAAATCAAATAATCATCAAGTGCAAAACTAACAAAAGAAATCTAAGGGCTCTGCTCCTGTATACCATTCCCGAATATGTATACATGTTACAACTTGGTTTTCCTGAAAGAGGTTTCAATTAGAGTCTAACTAGCTTCTACCAGTATTGCCCTATGATCAGTTAGTTATGCTATGTTTAGTTTTGACTTATTTTGCTTTATATTTGGAATACGAGGTGCAGAAATATAGTCATATATTGCGTTGGCACTGAGGCTGTGTTATGAGTCTTAGGTTTCAGGCAGGATTACAGGATTCCAGGGAAGGTGCACTCACCTGGTAGTGATCGTGATTGCAGGAAGCTATCGTTATGGAAAATTGTATTTAAACCCCACTCCTGGCTAGCAGGAGAACAGCAGACTTCGACAGATGCTTAGTTTAAGAATATACTTAGTTGAACGGCAATCCTGAGTTCCCTTTAGCTCTTAGTCTCTATCTCTCTACCTTCGCGTCCCTTGGAGCCTCCCTTATAGCCAGCGCTAGCTGGCCTACCGGTAGTCCCTATTGATTTATCGAAATAGGAGTAAACCTGTTATATTTTTTCGCCTCAGTAGGTGAATTCTAGGTCTTCAAGCATGAGGACAGCCAGGTATGATTGATCACTTTCCCTGATATTGACAACTAGTTAGAAGCAGGAGTGGTAGGGAAGGGAAGTTTAGGCTCAGGTGCAATAATCACATTTTCAGAGTGCAGGAGCAGAAGTACTACCAGGTCCAGTAGGGCCTACGACCAGACTCCAGCATAACAGCCTACTCCAGGCCCATCAGAAGCAACTCCCAGACTGGAAAGGTCTACTACACTGCCATCAGGTAGCCTCCTACAACCAGGAGACCTTGATACAGACTCAGACGAAGAGGTAATATTAGAACCGCTCTTACAACAAGCCGACCAACTAGCAGCCAGATAATCTGAGCAATAAGCAGCTGAGTTAGCAGCCACTACTGCAGTAGGAACACAACGAATATCACTACGCCCACAGCTCCCAAGATGGCAGAGTATTGTGGAGTAGGTCTTTGGCCTTAGAACACAATTACAACACCAATTGAGAGGCCAGATACCACCAGGCATATTCCCAGACTCACCACACCTACCTAGAGGACAGAGAACACCACCTGAAAGACCAGAACCCCTGCCACCTCCTCCACTACCGCCTGCAACGATGTCAGTTGAAGGTGAATCCTCAAGGAAACCCAAGATCAAGCCCCCCCAACCAGCAAAGCTCAGTGTGGAAGGTGGTGATCTTAAACCAGACAAACTGAAGAGATGGGTCAGGGAAGTAAGGAAGTACCTATCAAAGCATGATATACAGGACGACACAGAGGATGTAGTAGACTACTATAGCGCATTTATAGAAGAGTGAGCACATAACACTTATCTCACCTTACTGGATGAATGTGATGATACATTGCCCACACTTGAACAGTTTCAAACCAGATTTCAACAGCTATTTGAAGCATCCACCAACACAGATGATATCTACCAGAAGTGGCAGAAAGTACAACAAACAATTGGAGGAATACCTGGTTGTATATTCAAGATAGCAGGAGAGCTAGTGGACATAAAAGGAGCTCTTGCAAGGGACTCTATATCAGACTATACTTAAAAGCAACAATTCCTAGATGCTATGCATCCCAAACTACACCAGAATGTCGAACCACAGATCAGAGAAACAAATAGATGGGACCAGATAGTCCAACTAGCAGAATACTACGACACCACCATGTACAAGACAGGAGCCTACAAAAGCAGCGGCTGAACCCAGAATACCAGTACTAAGGCATAAAAGCCAAAGTGAGAATTCAACTACAACAACAGCAACAGAAGCAACAAAGGAAAAGGCAAAGCCTCAGCAAAGAAAATAGCAGCGTCAAAGTACAAGAAGCCTAGTAAGACAGAAATAGATTTACACAAAGCAGAAGGAGCCTGTTTCTACTGTGGGAAACAAGGGCACATGGCAAATGAGTACCCCAAGAAGGAAGTCAGGAGTAACCATATCTGTCTCTCAGAAGGGACAGACAGCAGCGAAGCAGAATACGAGGCAGACTCTGATGATACAGAGGAACTCAGTGGAGATAACTCTATTATAACCTTCAAAACCACCGTTGGCTAACCTAAGGATACAGCAAAACCCTTTCCGGCCCTTGAATTTACCATTTTAGTCAATGGCAAGCCAGCAAGAGTACTTGTTGATACAGGAATGATAGGAGGAATCCTACTTAGTAATTGATTTGTCACAATAAACAATATACCCTACAAACCTAGGAAGACTCCAGTAAACCTAAAGATAGCCGTCAAAGGATCACAATCTACTAGCAATTACAGCTCAATTGTGGACATCCAAATTAGAAAGAAGTAGGTCCCAAAGATAGAAATGACCATTACACCCATCTCTGACTATAATGTCCTGGATGACCTTACGAGAATGAGAGCAGTTATCGATTGCCAGAAGAATAGCATTTACTTCCCAAGGCATAAAGTTAGAGTAAACTGCAATGAAAAATCCACCCTTCCCAGATCAGCGATGGCCAAAACCCAGGAAGTACCAGACTTCCTGACACTATTCCCTAAGGTCTTCATTGGTAAAGTACCAGAAAAACTACCACCGATAAGAAAGATCTTACACAGAGTTACCTTAAAGGACCCAACAAAACTATTGAAGACCCCAACATTCAAGACACCACAAGCACTCATGCCCAAGTTCAAAGCATGGATCGATAAGCAGATGAGAGCTGGAATACTCGAAGAAACGCTGTATCAGGAGGAGCAAGCATGTTCCTGGAAGCCAAACCGGATCTGAAAATCCACCCATTAGTAGACCTCTCCCTTAAGAACAATAATACAGTGGCAGACCACTCTCAAATTCCAAACCAACAGACTATCCTACATGTGGTAGCCAGCGGCAGATTCCACAGCAAGATAGACCTTAGCGATGCCTATTTCCAGACAAGCATACACCCTGACGATGTCAAATATAATACTATAAAGATGCTGTTTGTAGGCTTTACCAACCAGGTGATAATAGAGGGAGATATGAACGCCCCAGTCACCTTTGTTACAGTTATGGAGGACCTATTCCATAACAAATTAGGTACATTCATATGGGTTTACATTAATGATATTTTTATCTTCAGCAATACCTTTGAAGAACACATCGAGCATGTAAAGCATGCATGCAAGAAGCTGCAGGATAACAAATTCTATGCCAACTCAAGAAAGAGCATATTCTTTGTCAATAAGCTTGATATCCTAGGACACATGGTTGATAACCAAGGCATTCACCCAGTCCCAGAAAAAATTAGGAAGATTATGGACTGGACGAGACCTAATAGCCAGAAAGAACTTTACCGATTCAATGGAATGGTTAATTATATCTTACAGTTTATAGCACATGCAACAACAGTTACACCCCCACTCATGGAACTTACTGGAGATGCTGAATGGCTATAGATAGACTTGCAGGAAGCAGCCTTCCTAGCAGTCAAGCATGTGGCTGAGGAAGATGAAGTGCTAAGACCGATCTACTATAACAACCCTAATATGATCTGGTTGTTTACCGATACTTCGCCTGCTGGAACTGGTACTTGGATTGGACAGGGACCAATGTGAGATGCAGTAAGACCTATAAAGTTCCACAGCAGGAAGCTAATACCTGCATAAAGCAACTATCCGACCCACCAATAAGTAGCATTCACAATTGTTGAGGCTATAGAATTGTTCGTCCACCTATTGCTACACAGCCGCTTTACAGTAGTAACCGCCCATGAAAGCTTAACGAAATTAATGAAGTAGGGAAATCTGAACACCCGCCAGCAAAGATGGTTTACTCATATCTGCTGATACGACTTTGAAATTGAATACCAGTCTGGAGTAAAGAATTTCTTGACTGACTACCTATTGAGGATTCATGAGAATAAGAGCGATACAGATGATATAACGCTTAAGGACCCCACTACAGAAGAGAATCAAACCAGACCTAACACAAATACCCTCAATATATAACACACGATACTTCTTCCCTTGAATTTAGTGCTGATTCAGACAACACCATAACTAGCAAGGAACTCTCGCCCACTTCCCCCTCTATTACTAGCCAAAACTCTATCTATCATTCAAGCCCTGGCTACCTAATGAATGAAATCCAAACTAATACTACCACCCATTCACAGAAACACAAGACCCCACCTGAGAGCAGCCCTAGTGTTATCAGCAATAATAGCAGGATCTCAGTAGAGAATTTCTGAGGAGATATAGCAATCCTTCCTATTCCTAGGAAAAAATACAGACAGCAGTCAGGAACGAGTTAGCGATCATGTACTAAAGATAAATGTGAGGTGCATAAAGAAGATAAAGAAGCCACGAAGTACTAGCCAAAGGATCCTAAGCAGCGCAAGTAAAGCAAACGAGCCAAGGGGAAGGCAAAAGAAGATTTCGGACCTACCGTGAGCAACGAAACCTCACTTGTCCTACTATCTGATATAGCATACCTCTCCTAACATTCCTCACCCATCCGTATGCAACAGAGTATCCTAGACACACCACCAATGGCCTTACCGGCCTTTGAACCCCTTTATAGTGAGCCCCACTGGAGCCATGCTAAATCAGAAAAGATTCAGACATATTTAGGAACACCATACTCAACACTCATAGGTGAATTCCAACCACAGCTACTCAAAGCCTTGGAACTTGACCTTCTCTATGCCAGGGTTAAACAGATTGGCAAAAAACTAAACTATTCTATCGTTGATGGCCTCTTAATGGCCCAAAAAATGAACGGATACCACAACCTTTACATACTGGTAGAACCTCTTGAGAAGGGAGTATCCCTTCGGGATTTCATTCTCAAGACTATTCATGAAGGCCTGAAACACTTTTCAGCTCATAAAAGCTAGAACTACATCAGCAAAAAAAATTCTCCCTCATGTATTACCTACATATCTCCCTGTATCTGCTAGTAATACCACCTTCCCCGGTCCCTCCTGTCCCTCATACATTTACCGCCTTTCCTAAAGACCCAACAGGCCTTCTGAAAGCTCCATACATGCCTTCGGCGCCATTTATCGTCCTCTTTTGCAGGTGGCCCCTAGCTTGCTCCACTAGCGAGGAGGTCTCGCTTAACTGACCCCTGTTTTTTTTTGCATTTCTATCCAGGCCATTTTGGCTGTTGTGCGTCCGCTTTGTACCTGTGCGCGTCCGGAACAACCTTGCCTGTCTCAGCGCCCCATCACGCCCTTAGCGCTCTCCCTTCCCCTTGATTTCTCCGTTATGGATTTCGTCCCCCTGGGGACGTTCTTCACGTCATAACATGCACTCTCTACTCCTGGTACGCGTCCGGAACAACCTCGTCTCTCTCAGCGTCCCATATCGCACTTTGCTCTCTCTCTCTTCCTCTTGATTTCTCTGTTATGGATTTCGTCCCCCTGGGGACGTTCTTCACATCATAACATGCACTCTCTACCCCTGGTGCGCGTCCGGAACAACCTCGTCTCTCTCAGCGTCCCATATCGCACTTTGCTCTCTCTCTCTTCCCCTTGATTTCTCCGTTATGGATTTCGTCCCCTGGGGGACGTTCTTCAGGTCATAACATCTACTCTCTACCCATGTACCGGCCCCACACACCCTTCTGTTTCCAAAGTATGCGTGCCAAATCTGTTTTATTTCACTGAAGCCCGTATCTTTTGTGCCTTCTCTCGTCCTTCTCCTGACATTCATGATTCGCTTTGCCTTTCTGTACCACTCCTATTTGTCGCCTCGGTTAGTTCACCATCGATATCCTTAGGTGTCTCAAAATGCACCGCTACGCGTCCCCTTCATACCATTCTTTGTTTCTTTCTTTCTACTGTAAAGTTTTCAATAAATTCTATTAAATGTTTCTAAATCAATCCTACTATTTACATACCAGCGGTTGTTATCCTTACCACTAGTCTCGGGTACTAAATGCGCCATGCCCATGATCCGTTTGATACTAACGACTATCTCGGTTGTTCCGTTTGGGCCTTTCGCCGTCCCTAAAGTAACGGTAACAAGTCCCGTTATATCGCTGAGCTTCCCCGAGTTCTCAACATATAGTCTATCTACTAATACCAGTCTATCTACTAAACCCGTTCTTGGGTCTCGAACTTTCATTATCGAAACCAAGCGGGCCGGATAACAGCCTTTTAGTGCTCCATAAATACTTCTATTACCCGAATCCACCCATACCCAATCATTCCTGCTCTGCCCTGTTGACCTCCAACGCTGGGTTCCGGTACACCGAAGAAGGTGCCAAGTGACCTCTTTCTCGTCCTGAAAGTTCTCTACCGGGACACGTAAAAGCCGACATATCTCAACTGGAAACTGTTTAACCGAATCCACATCAAAATGTTGGCTCACAGACGACTTCCGTCGATAATAATCCATTAAAAGGTCCGGAATATTTCTCAAACTCTCGTAGAGCTGGGAAATGGTTTCCACGGTTGGTGTGAAACCCATTGGTTGTTTAGTTACTGAACCGACTTGCCGTTTGTGCTGTTTGTCGCGTATTTCGTCTCGAATCGGACGCGATAGATCCGCTTGGATATTCATTTCATGAATTTTGAAGCTGTCAAGTCTAGAATATGATCGTAGTATTTGTTGGCTTGCATCGTTTTTATTTGACCGCTGATAGCCCACCTTGATCATTGTTTTGTGACTTGTTTCACCCGACTCGGTAGAATACATTTGAATGTTCCCAAAGCGCCATATATAGTCCCCGAAGTGACTCAACAGATGTATCTTAACAAAGTTAAAGTCTACATCCTCATCATATATATCTGCAACAATTCCATCTAAATCGCGACGTTGCTCGTCCGCAATCCGACGTCTTTTGGCAAATGTAGCCCCCAAAAGGCGGTGTTGATTAAGTACTTCACTATGCTCACCTCGAATTCTGGCTGTGACCTCTCTCACTTTCCTGGCAGTGGACTTATCCTTTCGGTACTCCTTAAAAACGACTTTGTGATCATGAAAGGCCTTAAGGAACTGTTCGAGGTATTGAATCGTCTCATCGGTATGGCTTGTATATTGTGACATTAGAGTAAAGTCGACAATCGACCGGACACAGGTTAGAGCTTTGGTGAATATGGGACGTTCTGCAGCACTCGGATGACGTAGGGAGGCTGCAAAACATGGTAGTATCACTTTAACCAGATTCTTCATCTCTTTTCCGGTCCACTGAGAGATCCGACTATACTCTTTGTTCGGCGCGGAATAGCCAGGATAAACATCTAAACTCTTCCAGATAGCATCGAATGCTTGTAGCCGTTTGTATTTCTTTAGAAATCCGATAACCCATTTCATAAGGTGTGTTTCGAATATTCCCAGGTACACGATATGGAGAATATCTGGTTTGGGCAGATCGGATTGCTGAACGTTCGGAAGCCCCCAAAAGACGCTAGGAAGCAATTTGAAACCACAATCTGTAAGTTGTTGCTTGGCCTGCTGGTCGTTTTCACAGTATTTGTTGAAGAGATGTTGGGATTTCCTATAATCTCGTCTGGCTGCAGAACGTCTCAAATGGGACCCTAGCTGTTCCGGTCGAACATCACAGACAGCGCACTGATTTTGTTGAATACCGTGCAATGTTACATTTTCCAAGTGATCCGCAATCCACGCCGAGAGGCGTAAGAAACACAATCGGACCTTTCCATCGGCGCATTCAACCTCAAGTCCGGAGTTCCCTAGTGCAACAATTGGTGCAAAGATCGCTTCCATCAAATCACAAAGAATCTCATTGTTGACCTGCCTTTGCCGTGCATCTCTTGCTGCTACGCCCAGCATCTTTGGGGGGACGGGCAAAAGCGCCAAAAGAACGGTTGCATGTTTCGAGGGTTTATTCCGTGTACTCGATAGGATATTTCCAATTGTCATGTAGATTGGCCAGGCTTTCTTATCTCCCGAGAAATTGGTCAAACAAGTAACGTCTGAGGAACATATGATTGGTACGAGTGTTGCTCCATCCGGTAATTCATCCTAGGCTGGCTGTTAATTTTGTGTCCTAGTAAACGGTATGGAAGCGCCGTGGAACGTCGTATTTGAATCTACCTGTGTCTCCCACCACCAATCAGCGGTATGCATCTCCGAATAAACTCTCTGAGGTGGTTCTTCTCTATTCCATTCCTTCACAGGGGCGTAAACTAAATCTTGAGCAAAACATCTTTGACCAAGTAAATATTTAGCACAATCAATAGGATTGCGGAAAAAGAATTTCTGTGTTACGGAAGCTTCGTCTGGTCCTTCCTCGTCCGAAATTTCCTACTTTCGGTTAGAATAGGACGTTGTAGGGTCCATTTACTTACAGCTTCGCTAAATGATACAAACCCCTCTTTCCAGCTCTTCATTCCCATACCTGATTCCAACTGATCAACGGCATCAAGGAGCCGATAACCAGAGTTAATATTACTGCCCTCAGGCCCCAAGTCCTTCTTGAAATATCTATCCATGTGATCCTTTGGTACCTTTGCTTCAATAAACCACCGAGCAAGCTCAAAGTCCTTCTTGCTTCTGAATGGTGACCACATCTCATCTTCAGATCTTTCAGACTGTACAACGTCCCGTAGTGACCTTCCCGCAGTGGGGTGCGTCGTCGGTATCGGTAGTCCAACCAATGGTGTGCTTTCCTCAGTGTCTGAATAATTAAGACTTTCCACATCCGAATCGGCAGCGTTTACGTAGAGATCGAACTCATTTGCTTCAATATTCGTGTCAGCCGTACTAAATTCTTCCCCGAGTAGATTGGAGGTTAGGTCAGACTCGGCAGGCTGAGGGATTCGTGCATGCCGTTCTTCGTCGCAAATAGGCTGTACAAGGTCAAAATGCGCTGTTTCCATATGCTTCCGGTACCATGTACTTGACTTGTATTTTCTTCTGCAGTACGGGCATTGAGACTCTTGTACCATTCTACAAGAAATTAGATTTGATACACAGCACAAAAGAGACGCGAAAATCAAACTTACTTTTCGAGACTGATCTCACTGTGCTTGAACGCGTGTGGTAATTGAATAACTTGTTCTTGACCGGAACTGTGCTATAGATAGATGTTATTGTACGCAAAAAGGTGCAAATAGGACGAAATTCGTCGTCACACTGTCTGTTCAGTAAATTCGAGATATTTCAAGGGATAGAAAAAATATGAGAACTTGAAAAACTTTCAAGGTGTGTTGTGTGGCCTGTTTGTAATTCAAAGGCCAACTGTTCGGGTCGGTCTCACCTTCCCCTGAGCAGGATTGTACTAGTACTCGTACTTGAATGACGTTCTGCGGCTCAAACCTCCCTTTTCACATTAGCTTTCAGACTAAATCCAGGTAGGGCGTTCTAGGTCCTGCGGGCATGAACATGAACGACGGCCCAGGGCCACGACAGACTCCTACAAATCTCGAGAAGACCTTACTTAACACATATCTACGATTACTTTTTAAAAAATGATAAGCAATGTGAATTATACCCTAAACCTCAGGTGTGCTTTATTCGGCGTATTGCAGACTTTGAGAGGGCCAAACCTAATGGCAAGCCCTCATCTACCATACCCTAATATTCCTTATCCGAACCCACACCAAGAAAGCAGGGGTAGTCACAAGCCTGCCTATTACATCGTTGTACCTTAAAGCACTCTTGAAAAGCTTGTTCATGTTTGTTCAACCCACCTTTTCAAGTGTACAAGCTTACCTTGTTACATGTTTGCCTCACGGCAACTGTACATCTGTACTTTTTTGTACAGGCACAGAAGGACGTTCTACGTTCAAGTTGAGACGTTTAACAGTCTCTTTCAAACTGGTCTGAGTTGTTAGAACTCTTGATACTACGACAAACAGCTTGAATAGTACGCTCTTCCTTATATAAACCCCTCGCTACCCCGCGATTTTCCTTCTCCACTCCTTCATTACCTTCTAATCAATCTACAGCTTCTCATCGTCCTTTTTAGTCCTCCAAAAGCAACTTTTCCCTTCACAACGATACGTTATATATAAACGAGAACTGTTTTCCGCGATCATACAGTCTCACTCACATTTCACACCAACTATACCGGTAAGTCTCGTCCGCAGTTCCTAACGTCCGAAATGAGCCGTTCTCAGGCCTTTCGTAGGCTATACTGATTGATATCCATAGAATACCGGTAACTTACTCTTAATTGAAGCGAAGCTTTTCGATCGCTTCTACCTCCTAAAAGTAAGTTTGTGCCACAATTCGTCCCTTTTCTTCCTTCCTCGGCCTCCTAGAGATACCAACCCGAGGCCTGGTCTTTCTCACTTCCTTCTGGGGCACGATGAAGCGCTGCGTAAGTTCTTGAATGAACTTGTGCACGGCTTGTACGAGCTCTTCTAAAGCCTTAATGTGAAACGATAGCTGACCACTATTCTCTAGATACACTAGCGGCTCCCCGTTTTCGCTTGCTATCCCCCCCTATAGTTAGTCTTCTGTTTGTCTCATTTGTACCTTTCCCAAGATGGAATGATTACTGATCGCTATTGCTAGATTTCTTTGGGATTTCCCGTCTTCTTCTGCACGCCAAGAACATCCTCGCCGAATTCAGGTTAGTCTTCTGTGCGTCCCATTTAGTCTTTTTTACAGAGAATCTAATTGGTTAATAGCATGCCTCCGATTCGTGGTCGTGGTCGTGTCACCACTGCCATCTTCCGGACCGAGCTCAACCTCACAGGTGAGGGACGAACCGTGGAAGGAGGAGATACCGCGCCGTTCGCACATACATTCTCCAGAAGTGCAACGAGAGGAATATCACCTCTCGCACGCAGGCCGGTGACACTTTGTGGAACGAAGTTAGGACGGAGACCGTCGCACACATTGCCCTCAGAGGCTTCCGAGCCAAATTCAACTCCCCCCGGAACGGCCAACATCGGGCCTTCCACGTTGCTCTGGATGCTCTCATCATGGACGTCCTGAAGAAGGCAGCTGAGTCTCGTAGGAATGCCAGACTTAATTCCGATGCCGAGGAAGAGGGGGAGATGGGGGCGCTGGCGGTGCATCTGGATCCGGATCGAGAGACGAAAGGGCCGTTGCTCGTCCCCAACCGACCGTTCACGAGGAGAAACCGGTACGAATAATATTCATTTCGACCACAGGTGCCGAGCCTGGGCAGGCTCGCCAGCTCCCATGGATAAACCGTGGTAATAACGCTATGCCAAACAAGAGTTGGCTGGCGGTTCTCAGGCACTACACTTTACAGGAGCTCGGCGAAGCTGCCTGTCGGTACGTAGAGGACGGCGAGCATCCCCGGCAGTTCATTGGAATTCTCCGCGACATTCAAGGCCTGAATGTCACTCCCGATGGCGCCGACCAGATAGAGTTGATCGACGACCATCAGGTCAATGCCTGGCTTCGTCTCTCCCAGTGCTCCACCCTTACTGTCGCCTGCTTCCTCCACCGAGCAGCTGTTGCCCCTCCTGATGGTGGGGACCCTGTTCGTCCTAATACACCTCTTGTTGGGCACAGCCGGAACTATCTCTTCCCCGGCCAATTCGACGTCGCCGAGTTCTACACTGAGCCAGAATCTGACTCTGATGAGGAGGACGATGTGGAGCGCCATGCAAGGCGTAGAAGGGCCTTTCCTAGGTCCCACAACGGCTGGCAGAGGAGAATTCTGAGCAATGATCATAGGGTTGTTAGGTTCCAGACCCACTCCCGGGAACTGATTTCGCGCGCTCGAGTAAGACAGGGGCCGGCGTATATGAGCCGATATGCAGGACAAGATGTCCCAATGGTGGCTCTTCCCCCGGGGATCCCACCTCCCGGGTGTGAGGTGTCAGTACATGACGCTATTGAGGAAGGCGCTGATGATAACGGTGGGGGTAATGGGGGCGATGGGGGTGGGGGTGATGGGGGCAATGGGGGCAATGGGGGCAATGCCTAGGGTTTGTTTGCGCCGGGCAGCGTCTTCTTTAGGCTTTTGGGTGGTTTTTTCTTTTGTTTCACTGGCTTTCTTAGGTTTTGCTTTCATTTCTATCCATGGGTTCGGCGCCGGGGGGGGTTGGGGCTTGTTTGTGCCGGGTAGTGTCTTCTTGGGTCTTTCGGGTGGGCTCTCTTTGGTTTCACGGGTTTTCTTACTTTGTTTTGCTCTCGTTTCTATCCATTTGTTGGGTTTTCTGGGACTCGTTTTGTGCCGGGCTGCGTCTTCTTTGAGCCTTTGGGTAATTGTTCTTTGGTTTTACGGGCTTTGCTTCTTTGCTTCTGCTTTGCTTCTATCTATAAATCGTTGTCTTAATCCTGCTTGCGCTGTCATCCGGCTTTCCTATATTTTACCCGGTAGTCTTAGATTTTATTGTTTTTAGCAGTCTTTTTATTTTTAGAATTAGTTGAGTGCAATAGAAAGCTTTTCTGGGACGCTAAACGTCCCTTTTATCCTTTATCCTATCCTAGTATGTATAATTCAATCTTTTGAAATGATAAGTTATGTTCATCCTAGCCCCGCATATGAAAGCCTGTCCCGGCAATCCCGAATAGACAGTCTCTATTCGGCTCAGAGCCATCCGTGCACGTAGCCTTTGAGACATTCGGAGGCCAAATGGCTGTAGGATAGTCCGAGCCCATGCCAATGATTCTCACGGACCTTGGGTCATAGCTAGGAGTCCGTGTAGTAACAATAACATAAAGCTTGCTCGTCCGCAATACGACGCTGTTCGTCCCCAATACGACGCCGTGAGTTCGATTCCTGTCGGAGCTTTTATCTCTACATCTAATTCCTTTTTCTCCTCTAGTTCTTTCATATAAACGCGCAATCATGAATGGAAATACGAGCAGAGGTCAGTTACACCTTCTGGAGGCCAATGTGAGCTCTCCCAAGACTTAAATATCCCATTCTTGACCAGAGTAGTAGGACTAGCCCCCCGAGCCCAGGCATCATCATCGAGACCTCCGGTAGCCTTCGCGGATATTTCAACGCCAGCACCGGAAACACAACGACGAGTTCATTTTGAGGAAGAGCAACCTACAGATGTTGACGATGATGATGACATTCCTCCTAGACGTCGCCGATGGGACGAACGACGTCCTACTGAACCACTCCCGCAGCCACTTCCACGGAGAGTCAGGAGCCGGTTAAGATATGTAAGTAAATCTCATAATTTTTTCAATTGACATGCTTATAAGAAAGAGTACGGAGGATACCCCAACGCCGGTTCTAAATGGCCCTTCACAGGGGGTTCTAAATGGCCCTTCGCAGGGGCTTGCATCACAAGAGCAGGCAGCACAATTACATTCCGGCCATCTCAGAGACGATTCATCACAATTCTCACCCTATATTCCTGATATGCCTGAAGAGGAAGAAATTATGCCGTCCCATTTACGACGTAGTATAGCTGATCCAGACTTTCCAGAGTCTAATATCGGGACCCCTATCACACTATCGGCAAAAAGCAATACATTGCAGGGTGAGGCGAGGATAATCTTTGAGAACGCTGCAAATATGGTCCGGTATCATACGTGGTTTGTTAATCCCTTTGTAAAGCCTGCCGAAAACGATACGCTTCTGGAAGGTTATTGGGTAAAGGCAGCTAGAAAGTTAGGTTGGGGAAATAGGGTAATGGAAAGGCGGGCAATGACTTTTGTAAGTCCTATAATTGACGAAGAACGTCCTATTAGAGACTGATCACGGCTAATTAGATACATTTAGTTGAAATCGAGGCAGTCTAGCGCCAGGTCACATCTAGTTTCAGAGAGCAAGAATATGATTGAGGACCTGTATGACTTCTCGCAAAAACCACCGGCCGAAATAAAGGCACGAGTTGCCTATTTGCTCGAAAATGATCGGTTTACATGCCACCCAAGTAAACAACAAGTAAGTAAACTCAGATCGTCCACGGTGAGACGAGATAAGGCTTACCCAGACAGGACTGTGGTTGGCGCTTTTCTGCGCCAGAGATAGCAAAACTCTTGTTTCATAAGTGGTACCGGGGTTCGAGAATGCGAGGGAGGACCGATCAATCATTTCTTAATCATACTAACGACGTCCTGATATGCCTTACCACGGCATGTCTGTATCATTCTCTGAAGGCTTGGAGTTCCGGATCATTTGTTCAACCTCCAGATTTTTCCGCTCTGACAGCACAAAGTTAGTATTGACTCGTTTAAAGGTTCAAATCCGCCGTTGTAAAGCCTATCGTACTCACTAGAAAATTTAGATGTCTATCTTCGACAGCGTGCTACCTGGCAAAGACTGCCACCAGGAGTGCGAGATAAACTCGTTGAAGATACAAAAAAACGTATTAAGAAAATGCTGCGGGAGGGCGGATTGATACCGGATCAGGAGTCTCGTGCCCCACTGGAGGACAGAGAAGCCGCAGGATATTTGGATTTGCAGATTTCAGGCGATGAGGAAAGCGAGGTGGAGGACGATCATTCAGCTCCCGAAGCGGGGGAGGCAGTTGAGGCTCCCGAAGAGGAGTTGAATGGGGACGAGTAACGTCCTATTAGGGACTAATGTAGATTTAAATAAAATAAACAAATAAAAGAGGTTATTATTATTATTATTATTATTATTTTGAATATGCCACTTAGAGTTAGACTTCAACCCAGTTTGTGAAAAAAGACATCAGGGGAAAGTCGCTTGGGGCCGAGGGAAAGTCCCAAGAAGCCATGAAGAAGGCAGGAAGGCGAGAATAGTGAAGGAATAAGCTAGGGCAAGGCCACGCATCATTAAATAATGGACGGTTCTCGTCGCGAAAGCGACGAATAGCGTCCGCTTAGATATTGTATACACGGAGAAATTATTGGGGCTGGATTAGGTCATGGGGCAATAGCAAGGAGGAAGGGGAGAAATAAGCGAGAATTTGGAAAGCAGAAGAACTATGGGGAACGGTACATTGCGGACGTTCGGAGTCGCGAAGAGTTTGTCAATAGGAAATTCAGAACAGGATGTTTGGATCAACAAGGGAACAATGCGTGGTGCGAGAGGTAATGCTGGATAAACTATAGGGGAAATGTAACCTGCTCCTAGGTATCGCGAGATTCCCAGAGGGAGATCCGGCGATACTGAAGGACAGGAGGGGAAGCGTCGAGTGGAATCTCTGTAAGAGATATAAGAAAGATGAGAGACTAATAGAGTGACCGTTCAACTTGTAGTATATTAAAGAAGAGCGTTCCTGTGAGGCTTGAGAGTTCGAATCCTTAGGGGATCTCGAGCTCTTTAAATACAAATAAAGTAAAACCAAATATCCTGTCCAAAGAGCGAATATCAAAATACAAAGCTACATGAGTAGCGAAACATCTAAGTCCTAAACAAGGTCATAGAAGCGACAGGATATAACTAACAAAACAAGTAATGAAATCAAACAAACAAGGGATCGCTACTGATGTACTAATCCAGTAATACATAGTAGGAAAGCATAGGGTATCCTAATTGGGTACAATATCAAAGGGTGCAAAATAAGCGAGTAAAGGAAGGTACTACCCAATAGGAAACTATAACAATAAGGAAGGTTCAAGGAAGGAATATGCGTTACTAGGGAATCCTAAATAGACAATATCCAACGTCAGTATAGTGAGTAGCAGAGATAATAGTAGATTCCGTTACATTCCCCCTAACAGAAATAAAACAAAAGAAAGGTACATGATTCCGTTAGGCTTCCATTTCAGTTTCTTCAAGGGAGGGGAGAGAGTAACAGGTTTCAGTCTCGGAGTAGTCAGAGTCTTGGATTGGGGCCCAAAATCCGTCAGGGTCAAGCTCTGGTGATAGAGGGAGATATTCGGGTTCCTGGACTGTCCAAGCTGACCAACATTCATTATGAGTCCAAGGGAGGTGGAAGGGGATGGTTTCGTTATAGGTATCAAACCAGTAGGTTCTGAGAGCGGTACTGGCTCCTTCAAGGACGTCAAGGGGTTCCCATGTTGCTTCGATTTCGTCATAGCCTTTCCAGTGGATTAGGAATTGGCGTTTCCTTCGATAGATTCGATCCTTCATAACCTTTTCAACTTCCCATTCTTGTTGTCCAGATGCATCGATAGTAACTGGTTCCTTAGAGGCGGGGTCTGGAAGGCCTGGGAAGGTTTTAAGGTTTGGTCTGAGGTAGATTCGAAGATGGCTGCGATGAATCCATGGGTGGATTCCTTGCATGATGGGAGGGAGGTTGAGTTTATAGTTATCATGTTTGTCAGGGCCTTCGAGGACTGAGAAAGGTCCAAGCCAAGGTCCAACAAGTTTGTGGTTTCGTCCTATCTTGTGTACATAGGGTTCGGATCTGAGGGTGACTTCGGTCTTTCCTGGGGTAATTGGGGGTCCTTCTTTGCGTCTCTTTTGGCTAGTGGTAGTCTGGCGAGCTCTGGCCTTTTGGAGGGCGGTCCTTGCAAGCTGTTGGTTCTTCATAATCTGAGATGCAATATCATCAGCAGAAGGAACGGCAGTAGGCATGACCTTAACACTAGGGAGGAGGTTTATGATGCGTCCAAAGGTAATCTCAAAGGGTGAGAGATCAGTGCTGTCACTAGGAGCAGCATTGATGGCGGTTTGGACATGGGGAAGGTGGCGAGTCCATTTGGTGCCTTTAGGGTTAACGAAATTTCGAAGGCATTGGCGAATGGTCCTGATTCTTCGTTCAGTTTGGCCATTTGTCTGATGATGGTAAGCGGTAGCCATGTTGAGATCAATCTTGATGTTGGCCATAAACTGCATCCAGAAGCGGGAGGTAAACTTGGGGTCTCTATCAGAGACGATAGACGTAGGGAAACCATGGACAGAGAAGATTCGTTCAATAAGGAGGTTTGCAGTTTCGACTGCAGTGATGTTTTGGGATACTGGGATGAGATAGGTAAATCCAGAGAAACGATCCAACACAACCAGGATTAGATCCTTCTTGTTGTCGCTTGGAAAAGGTCCTGCAAAGTCAATTGCAATCGAAGAGAATGGTTCTCTGGGGACAGGGAGAGGGGTGACAACTCCGTCAGGGAGGGTTGTAGGTTGCTTGTTCATCTGGCAAAGGTGGCATCTGCGAATATAGTCTTTGAAATCGTTCCTCATGGTCATCCAGTAGAAGTGTCTGGAGGCGTATTTGAAACATTTCTGGGCTCCCATGTGTGCCATTTGTTCATGGGTGATTCTGATAATTTCGTTCCTAATATTCTGTCCTTCATAAGAGGCTTCATAGGGGACATATGGACAGTCTCGACTGTCATCCTCCCCTCTTTTAACAAGAAGTCCATCATATAGAATCCAACTTGGATGGTTGGTGTTCTTGCTGACGATATTAAAGAGAGGATCGGTAGCGGTAGCCTTTCGAAGACTGTAATACCACTTGCCTTTAAGGTGCTGGGTGAGCTGGAAGGCGCGAACATCAAGGGCCCTGGATGGTTCATCAGGGAAAGGGTCATTGTAGTCAACAGGAGCGTCAGGGATCGGGAGGTCATCATCCTGTGCTGCATGATTCGAGGAGGGTCCATCATGGGTAGCGATTATAGTCTGGTATATTGGATGTCCATTGTCGTTCGTGAGAGCGGGAGGGAGAGCCCATTTGTCTTCTGCTCTGCGCTTAGGGTGGTGAGGGGTGATGAAACAGGAGGCAGAGTAGAAGGGGCTAGGGGAAGGGATGTGACGGGGTCCTGAGGGATAGTAGTGGCGGTCCTTTCCATCCATGTGTGCTTCGCATTCATCCCACACACAGGCTGTCCAGTGCATAGATCGATGTCTGGTAGACGTAAGAAATCGTTCCAACTCATCTCTGGGAGGAGTGGAAGTGGAGGGGGGTGGGCTGGCAGAGTATCCTGAGCTGGCGAGGGCAATTGATTCCAATTTGGTAATGGAGTCATGAATTCTTCCAAAGCAGTTTGTGATGGCGTTGAGGCGTAGAGCTCGTTCCATATGGTTTGAAGGGCTGTGAATCCTCTGTGCAAGTCCTGCAAGCTGTGCCTGAGCTGCTTGGATGAGTACCGTGGTTTCGGAGGGGTCATGGGGCTGGCCTTCGGTGCTGGCTTTGTTACTCTGCATCGCCTCGATTCCTTGTTGCAGGGTGGATTCCATCTGATCCAGTCCTTGTTCAAAAGGACCTGGGTGGTGATCGATTTTGTCTTCCTCTGTCGAGTCTGGGATTGGGACATCTCCAGTGTTCCACATTGATATGTGTTGAGGTATAGCGAAAGGGTTGAGTGGGGTAGGAGAGATAAAAGATGGTTCGTTTTCAGGATCGAGGGTGTGTGCGAGATTAAGGTAGTGCATGGTGCTACTGGTCATGGCAGAATAGGCTTCCTTTATAGACTTTTTCTCAGTGGGGTCCACAAGGATCATTTCAGGGCTAGCATGGCGCTCCTCATATATCCTAGAGAGGGCGTCTGCAAGGACATTGTCTTTCCCTGGTCTGTGGATAATATCGAAGTCATAAGATTGGAGGAACATTCTCCATCTTGTCTGGCGGTAAGGGAGGTTTGTCTGAGCTAGGAAGTATGATAGCGCTTTGTTGTCCGTTACTACTGTGAATCTGGTACCAAAGAGCATGGGGTGGAATGATTGAACAGCATCGACAATTGCAAGGAGTTCTAACTCATGCACAGGATAGTGCAGCTGACTAGTGGCGAATTTTCGACTATGGAATGCTGCAGGGTGTGCCTTTTCGGGGGTAGGTCCTTGGCCAATCCATGCACCTGCTCCAACTTTAGAAGCATCGGTGAAGAGGTAGATTTGGTGGTGTGACTTATAGTCAATAGGACGGAGGGTGGTGATATTTTTGGCTAGGTGTTTAATCTGTTGAAACGCCTCTTCATGCAGGGGTCTCCATTCGAAATCTTTTTGGGCAATTAGATCCGAGAGAGGGGCGCTAGCGGTAGCGAGGTGTGGTAGGAACTGAGCATGGTATATGACTACACCAATAAAGGTTTGTAATTCATTTTTCGATTTGGGGGTGTGCCAGTCTTGGATTCCTCGTATTTTTTCAGGGTCTGCATGGATTCCTTGATCATCTATAACATGTCCTAAAAGGGGTAGTTTATCGGCGAAAAATCTGCACTTGGATGGGGAAGCTCTGATGTTATGGTCCTGTAGTCTCTTACAAACCTGGCGGATATCACGGATATGAGCTTCAAAAGTGTCTGAGAAAATTGTGATATCGTCTAGGTATGCCCAAACTGTTTTTCCAATTAGTCCATCAAGGACATATTCGATAACTCGCATAGCTGTAGATGGTGCATTGCAATCTCCTTGCAGCATTACCTTGCATGCAAAGGTTCCGAAGGGTGTCTTGATTGTGTTGAGGGTTTCATCTTTAGGGGTTACTCGAATTTGGAAATACCAGTTGGATAGGTCAATGGTAGATCTGTATTTCGCTCTGGCAACAGTTCTGAGAATCATAGATTGATTTGGAATAGTGCTATCGTTCTTGATAGTGATATCGTTCCTGGGGATCAGGTCTGCTAGGAGTCTGATTTCGCCATTGGGTTTGAGCTTTGGGAACATGTTGACTGGGTTGTTGGCTTCGCATGGGTAGATTATTTTTTTATTCTTCCAGTCCTCGATAATTTCTCTGTATGCTGGTAGGATTTTGTCAAGGACAGTGAACATTTTCGGGCTAGGTGCCGAAGTGGAATCAATTAGATTGATGTGGTGGTTAATATCTCGAAGGGGCGGTAGTTCAGTGATCTTCTTGGATGGGAACACTTCAGGAAATTCGGAAATGAAGTCAGGGGTATCGGTATTTGCCATAGCAGAGAATCTGGCATTGTTCGCTTTCTTGCAGGTGAGGGTGACTCCCTTGTCAGGGAAGGTGATAATAGCATTTCCGCAATCGATTACTGCATTATGGGCCGTCAGGTATGGCATTCCTAAAAAGATGTCATAGTTGTCTAGTGAGCAGACTAAGGCATCGGTGATGTCGCCCTTTTCGTTTTCTACTTGGATCAAGGGTTGGGCCTTGTAATTGATGGTTGAGCGAGATCCTTTAACTGCCATTTTCAAACTGATAGGGGTATCGAGGTCTTTGGTAGGGATTTGGAAGGTGGAGACGAATTTTCCAGAGATTAGGTTATCCCCCATGGTTCCTGTATCGAATAAGGCCTTTGCTTTGTGGCCATTAACTGTAATGTATGCTTCAAGGGCTCTGTTGGCGGTTCCAGATGGGCCTACATGGTTGGAAGTATTTGTGACTGTAAGGGTGTCCTGTTCTTCCTCTTGAGTATGGTAGGACCGGCGGGGTTTTCCTCTTCTCTCTGTTCCTCCTCTTCTTGCATTTCCTCTCTGGTTATATCCTCGATTGTTGTGCTGATTTCCTTTCTTCTCATAGCAATCGTTTGAGTAGTGTCCTAGTTTTCCACAATAGTAGCATCGGTCTTCTCGCTTTCTTCTATCCTTTTCCTGAGGGGATAGCTTCGTGTGCTGGGAGGTGTTGTTTGAGAAGCGTTGGGAAGGTCCTTGGGCGTTGTTTCTGGGTTCTTTAGCCTTGGGTTGGGAGACTGCATTGGATATAGCGTTGCTGTGCTGATTTCTGTTACCATAGAGTCCTGTAGAGTGAGCGATAGAGTCTCTTTTCTCAGCGATTTCAACTAGCTGGTCGAAAGAGGTGTCTGAGGTGATATGGGGTTTGACATCTCGCTTGAGTTTGATGTCCATGGCGTCTAGGAGTCTTTGCTTTGCTGAGTAGTCTGAAATCGTTCCTGGAGGTAGGCTGTCTCTGAGAGTTTCAAGGGAGATGACTGTGTCCGTTATCTGTGCCGTTTTTCCATTAGTAGTCTGCTTGACTGCAAGCCATTGTTCATAGATTGTATCAGTGGATGTAGAAGGTAGGAAGTATCCTTCAAATTTCCTCTTGAGTCCTTCAACAGTTTTCGTTCCTTGGTTGTTGTCATACTGGGTGAATTTCTCGAGGGCCTTATCTCTGCAGTAGGCTCCATAGTACTGCAAGGCTTCATGGTCTGTGTCTTGGATTCCATAGCTGGATATGTAGCGGCGGACTGTATTGAACCATGAATTAATTCTCAATGGGTCTCGGTCTTTTCCTTCTCCTGTATAGAAGAATGGTGCTGGCCATTTGGGGCGGCTACTGCCTTCTGGTTGGAGAGACATAGCGGCGGGTCTGGGGCTTGGTGGTGGTGGAGGACTTGGGGGTGGAGGCGGCTCTTGGTCAGGGCTTGATGGTCTTGTAGATGGCTGGCTAGGTGGCGCTTGTTTTGCTGGGTCAGGATCTTGGTCTGGGTCAGGCTTGGGTGTTCCTTCCTGATGTAGTTGTTCTTGGTCAGGGGTTTCGTCAGGTTCCTGGTCCTCTTGGTCTTCTTGGTTTTCGCTGTCTTCTGGGTTGTGTTCTGGGGCGTCGTCTTCGCTGCTTGATTCTTCTTCTGACGATTCTTGGTCTTGGCTTTGGTGTGGGTCAGGTTCTGGTGCAGGTGGTGGAGCTGTTTTCTTTGCTGGAGCGGCAGGCTTTGGCTTAGCTGAGGATCCTGATGGCGCTGCAGGAGCTTTGGTGAAGCGTCCTTTGGGGTCTCTTGGAAGCGAAATGGTTGCTATTTGGGGTGAGCAGTTCTCACCAGGAGTCTGCTCTAGGCCTTTCAAGGAACAAGGAGGTGTACCGGTACTGCAGGGTCAAGGGAGGCGAAGGGTGATCAGTCCTATGCCGAGATCAAAGGGTGTACTTAAGTCTAGGTCAAAAAATGTAACCTGCTCCTAGGTATCGCGAGATTCCCAGAGGGAGATCCGGCGATACTGAAGGACAGGAGGGGAAGCGTCGAGTGGAATCTCTGTAAGAGATATAAGAAAGATGAGAGACTAATAGAGTGACCGTTCAACTTGTAGTATATTAAAGAAGAGCGTTCCTGTGAGGCTTGAGAGTTCGAATCCTTAGGGGATCTCGAGCTCTTTAAATACAAATAAAGTAAAACCAAATATCCTGTCCAAAGAGCGAATATCAAAATACAAAGCTACATGAGTAGCGAAACATCTAAGTCCTAAACAAGGTCATAGAAGCGACAGGATATAACTAACAAAACAAGTAATGAAATCAAACAAACAAGGGATCGCTACTGATGTACTAATCCAGTAATACATAGTAGGAAAGCATAGGGTATCCTAATTGGGTACAATATCAAAGGGTGCAAAATAAGCGAGTAAAGGAAGGTACTACCCAATAGGAAACTATAACAATAAGGAAGGTTCAAGGAAGGAATATGCGTTACTAGGGAATCCTAAATAGACAATATCCAACGTCAGTATAGTGAGTAGCAGAGATAATAGTAGATTCCGTTACAGGAAAGGTCAAAGCTGGAATGGACCAGACAACGGCGTGTTTGGGCTGTCGGGAAGCATGATTGAGTCGTGGGGCAGAAATCCATAACGGAACAATTCCTGGCGCGAGAGGTAATGCCGGATAAACTAAGGTGGAAGAGTCAAGCGCGAATGAACCGTGCAACGGCTCAAAGAGGACGAAGTGCGTCCAGAAAACGTTGCATGTCAACGAAATTACCGACGCAAAAAAAAATGCCCCGTAACCCTGGATTTATTCCGGAGTTATGGGGCATGGACGAGAGATACAACAACTTGAGTTTTATAATTTGGCCCCCCATACCCCCTATCCCTCATGAGGTATGGGGGTCAAATGTGAACTTTTGCTGATGTATACAGCCTGTTTCTTCTGGTAGTCTCAAATATGACAGGACTTTACCCTCTATTGCCAGTCTTGCGACAAGTGCCAGATTAATAATGAGCCTACCACACTCTCAGCAGGCAGATCCTTTACCCTGCCTGACCCCGAGGAAGCCTACCAATTTCTAGCTATAGACTTCACCAGCCCTTTCAACAAGTCCAATGATTACACCATGGTTATGGTTATCATGGACTGCTTTACATCCTACACTCACATAGTCCTCCACAAGGATATAGCTACATCTGAGAAGACCTTTAAGAAACTCCAAAGAACCCTCTTAGATATTCATAGACTCCCTCTGAGTATCGTTCTAGACCAGAACTCCTGCTTTACATCTAAGTTATAGTCTCAGATAATAAAGTCTCGAGGTATTCAAGTCTGGATGGTCACCCAATACCACCACCAGATGAATAGCCAGGTTGAGTGCAGAATCCGTATCCTCAAACAGGTGATGAGTAACTTCGTCAACAAAAGACAGAACAACTAGTCTGGCACCCTCTCTACGATTCCAGTAGCAATTAACGGAGCCCCCCATGAGTCTTTAGGCATCTCACCCTACCAAGCTCTCTATAGACAACTCTGGAAGATATTCAACCCAGTCCAGAAATCCGCCAGCAAGATACTAGCAATTCACGAGATCCTAAACAACCCTGCATCAGCAAAAAAAAAATCTGTCTTTTGTGCTCTAAGGTGAGCAATGTCGTTGAGTTTTACGTTTTGGCTAATCGGGAATGACTCTGGTTAATCATGATGCTTCCGATTGTGTCCCCTAATGATCAGATACAAATCTTAATTTTAGTAAAATATGAGCTATTTTTATCAATATCTCATAGACATTTTACATTACAAAGTTGTATGTTATTAACTCAAATTTCTCAACTTCAGTATGTAAAAGGTCCGTGAGTTCTTAATAAAAATTGCTCATATTTTGCAGAAAACAGAATTAATATCATCTTCTTTAGTCAAAGGAACTAGATTTTTAATATCGTGATCATAGGACTCATGATGTGCCAAAACGTAAAACTCAACGACATGAGGCACAGGGGGCAGGCTGTTTTTTTGCTGATGTGAGGCAACAAGAATGGAAGTAGACATGGCAAGAAAGCATGCCACATTCTACCAGACTGTTCAAGCTGACAAATGCTGCAAGCCTCTCAAAGAGCCTTTCAAGAACGGCAGCAGAATCCTTGTCAGAGGAGCCCTATACATCTCCTCTCCTGGGTGATCCAAGAGGCTAGAACTATGCTGGTTTCAACCTTTCACCATTGCAGACCATAATCCAGACACTGATAACTACAAGCTAACGCTACTCCGCTCCATGGACAGACAGAAACCTTACTTCCATGTTTCCTCCCTCAAAGATTACTGTGAAAAACACCCTGACAGATTCGCCTTGAGAAGGATGGACAAGCCAGCACTGATATTTATCAACAATGCAGAAGAATGGGAAGCAGAGGGCATCTTAGATTACTGCCTCCAGAACAACGGCCATGATTTCCTTGTCCATTGGAAAAGATATAAGTGAGCAGATGACTCCTGAGAGTCTATCGAGAACTGCGAACACTCCCTTGGACTTATCCAAGAATACTGAAACACCAACCACCCTAACGACCCCACCCCTAAGATTACCTCCCACTATGTTAGACCAGCCTGGGAACCAATAGAGGTATCTACAATACCCTGTGAAGCCAGCGCAGTCCCTATCGATTTCTGGGAACCCTATAACGATGAGAAATATGACTCCAGCAGTTCTGAAGTTGATTATTTTCTTATCTACAATGATGATGGCTTACTTTGGCATAGAGATGATAGCCAGAATGATGAGGAAGGATGAGAGAGATTGTGAAATTTCAGAATGAGGGAACGTAATATGTATACATGTTTCAGAATGGTATACAGGAGCGGAGCGCTTAGATTTCTTTTGTTAGAATTGCACTTGATCATTATTTGATATGATTCAAGTTGCTTTGATTATAGCCCTAGCACTACTCTATGACAGATTAGTTATGCTATGTTTAGTTTTGATTTACTTTGCTTTAGATTTGGAATACAAGGTGCAGGAATATAGTCATGTATTGTATTGACACTGAGGTCGTATTATGAGTCTTAGGTTTCAGGCAGAATTACAGGATTCCAGTGAAAGTGCGCTCACCTGGTAATAATTGTGATTGTAGGAAGCTATCACTATGGGAATTTGTATTTAAACCCCACTTCTGGCTAGTAGGAGAACGGCAGACTTCAACAGATGCTTAGTTTAAGAATATACTTAGTTGAACGGTGATTCTGTGTTCCCTTTAGCCCTTAGCCTTTATCTCTCTACTTTCATGTCCCTTGAAGCCTCTCTTAGAGCCAGCACTAGTAAGCCTACCGCTGGTCTCTATTGATTTATTGAAACTAGAGTAAACCTGTTACACAACTCATGAATTGTATTCAATGTAAATATGTTTTGCGACCTACTGAGACGTTGGATGATTTTGAATCATATTAGCTTCAGTCAAGTAGAACAAAGCTCCATTCACATACTACCTCAGTATTTGGTAGATTGTGTAAATATTAGGCCTAGTGTGACTATACCAAGAAGGCTTAAGTGAAAGGCAAATTTACCTAATTTAAATAATCCCTAGAAAGCAACCTATACCGAGATGCCATCTGCACTACCGAGCTCAGGAAATACAATCAAGAGCTGGATACTCAGCTAATTTCATCGCAGTCAATCAGAACTTATTTGTAAGATGGCTCTCAGCTGAAGCAATATACATTTCACCTTTGATCTTTGGACATGGCTGAACTACCATGCCTTTCTTGGAGTAGTTGCCCACTAGATAGACCAAACCCTATGCTTGCATAGTACGGTACTGGGATTACGGCGATTCTGTAATAGACATACTGAAGAAAAACAAGCTAAGCACTTTTGGAACATAGTTAAAATATATAAGATTACAAAAAAGATAGGCTATTTCATACTCAACAATGCGACCAATAATGATTCAGCCCTAGAGTATATTGCTAAGAATCTACAGGATTTGGGAATTGATTTTAACTAGGTTCAAAGACCTTTGTGGTACTTTGCCCATGTGATTAGTTTGATAGTAAAGGCTTTCCTTTGAGGAATAAATTCAGCCGCATTTGAGGCAGAAATTAATTCACATTAGGGGATGAAATAAGAGGCAGAGAAGCTGGAGGCTTGGAGAAGAAAAGGGCCACTTGTCACAAACGGTGACTAGTGAAGGAATTGGTTTCACATTATTCATGATTATGAATAGTAGGTTTGGGTTTCCTCTCACATGACTCGCACTTGCAGGCCATAGTTATTATTGTTATATGTTTATGTTATGCGTGTGACCACACTTGGTGGTCACTTGATATGTATTTTGCACATGACTCATAGTTGTGAGTCATGGGTTTCATGCATGTGACCCCTTTGGGCACATGACTAGTTAGGAGCGTGATGATTGGTTGATGTATTGCGCAGTTGACTCATAAGAGTCAGCTGATGGATTTCACACTATGACTCGCTTTGAGCCATAGGGGCGCGTGACTTATAAGTATGAGTCACCAGGGTTAGGTATGTGAGTGGGCGCCGATATAAAAGGCGAAGCTTGGGTCCTGTAGTTAGCTCCTCACGCAGTCATCTAAGTACTTTCCTATCTACTATCTTGAATGATATTCTATACATCCCTACTTCATGATTGACATAGTATGAGAACAGCGTTATCTGTATACAACGTAGGAACGGCCTAAGAATGTTCTCCTCTACTATATGGATTGATCTTTTTTTTTTATTTTTTATTTTATTTTTATTTTTTTTATCAGTTTTGCATTTTATTCGTACAACTACCAGGAAAAATCAGACATGCAGCGCTAGCTATGGCCAAGAAAAACCTACGCATCTCTCCCGTCATGGGATCAAAGCCACGCCCCCAAGACCCTATGGTATGGGCTCAACCGCACCTCTCGCCCACAAAAAGTAGCAATACTCCTAGCGAGCAATCAGGAAGACGCAGAAAACCCTTCCGAAAGCTCCCCTGAACATACGAAAAGTTTACAAAAGAAAACCCAAACACTCAGGAAAGACAGAAACTCCACTAACCGAAAACCTAACAAAGAATGGAAACATCTGACTAGGGGCGGCCTCAAGTGACCTTAGAAAAAGATCGGCGACCGACACTACTCCGAGCCCAAGACGTTGACATCGACCAAGGAGGCAGTGCAATACCATGATAGAGCGTAACTGAGGATGCGACCGTGGACAGCCGCGGGGGGCACAAGGCCGAGTGGTAGAAGGATAACAGCCAAAAAGAGGGGAAGTGTAGCTGTAACTGAGCAACGGGACGAGACCGAGGGGGGAGGAGGAAGGGTAGACCCAAGTATCGTAGGAACTATCGGAAACGTGTGCGTGTCTGACTAGGCAGTCTCCAGCGAAGCGTAATCGAAGAGAGCAGAGAAATCGACCGTGGCCTGATGAAAAGTTTTCTCTTACTGCGAACCGTGATCCCAGCCGTCTGTAACATGGACGCGAGGGTGTTGCCGACCGTGCAAATGTTAAGTGAAAACACAAAACAAGAGCAAAGAGGAGGATAGGACAGGACCTAAGAAACGGGTGCCCAAGACCGAATCTATCATAGGGGGGGGGGTGCAGCTCACTCAGAGTGCGGGTAGTGAAAAGTGACGATGATTTCTCATGGTGTTGAGATTTCAATCGCCGGAGGTGTAGAGGAGATGGTTCGTGACTATATGGATTGATCGTCACCTATTGCACTATACCTCTCGAACAAGGAATGTTACACCACTAGGCAAACTACACAACATTATTACGTAGATTTCGTGCTCGTCTTGGCCACTGGAACAGTTCAAAGAAAAGATAGAACATGTTAATAGTACCGATACCAAGGCCCTAGCATTGATTCGAGATAATACCATAAGGTGGAGTGGAGATTTTACCTCTCTCACTAGAGCCCTCAAGCTGCGTGTGCCGTCAGAAGAGTTTTTAGCATTCACGATCCAAAAATATAAAAACAATGAGAATGCTGGACTTTTGACCTCTATTCAGTATGATGAACTTAGTCTCTCTAATTGTGACACCTTACATAGAGTCATGGACATTTTGGAGGCTTTTCACGTATGGCAATTAAAGTTACAATAAAAGAAACACCATGGGCAGTACCACGATATCTTTCCAGCTATGGATGAGCTGTTAGGGCAACTCGAAGAATCCAAACAATTATACGAGTCTGTCTCACGATGGCATGACAAACAACACATCCGCACCTCTATCAATGCCGCTTGGCTTATGCTTAATAAGTTCTATAATTATCCTATAATATTAATTCTTTGTCCTTACCACGAATTAATTTAAAAATGATTAGATACTATACATTAAGCGACCTTGTACCAGCTCACTTCACAGCGATAGCCTTAAATCCCAAAATGAAATTCAAATACTTTGAGACAAAATGGAAATTACCTCCTGACTGGATTCAAAATGCAAAAGCAGAAGTTCAAAAGCTTTGGGAGTCTACCTATAAACCTCCTCCTCCAACTATGCAAGAGCAAACATTATATGTAGCGCAATATGTTATAACCACCGCAGCAACTCCCACCCCTGAGAGTCTTATAGTAGTAAGTACTTCTCCTTTGGAGGCTTCAACACAAAGCCATATTCCGGGCTAGAGACGTAGAAAGAGTCAACGCCTTATGTCATCTAACCATGATAACCTTGATTATTATATTAGATGTGATATCGAGAATGAGCTCCTACTTGGCCCTTTCAAGTATTGCATAGATCACGCAGAAGACTTACGCCAGAAAGTTCTAGCCAAAATAGGCTTTAATATTTTTAGTATACCAGCGATGTCCGCAGATCTGGAACGGCTGTTCAGCAGGTATGAGATCAGCCAATTCTTATTCTTGATGCTTCTAGTGTTAACTAAATTGAATTTATTCTCCACAGTTTGAAGTTACTTTTATCGGATTGCCACAATAGGTTTGGAGATAACCTTATAGAGGCATCTGAATGCCTAAAGTCTTGGGCTAATGATGGCATAGGTTATGGTGGCATCTATTCCGATGTGAATCTAATGCAAAGTACACTCAAAGCGCTTGACCTCTCCGGCGTTGGTCTTCGTTCTTCATCAATTGTTTAGTTTTTCATTACTCATAGTCCTTGGCTGATACTTGTACTTAACTTGCGCTTCTTGATTCTCCCACTGGCACACACATGGGTATTCTGAGTCTGACCATTCTCAATCATTGTGCTTTGCTTTCTATTGCTTCCTTATTTCTCCTATTTCTATTTCTATTTGTAATATGTATACATGTTCCAGAATGGTATACAGGAGTGGAGCGCTTGGATTTCTTTTGTTAGTTTTGCATTTGATGATGGTTTGATTTGATTGCTTTAATTACAGCCCCGGCACTGTCCTGTGACCGGTCAGCTATGCTATGTATAGTTTTGAGTTACTTTGCTTTATATTTGGAATACGAGATGCAGGAATATGATCATGTATTGCATTGACACTAAGGCTGTATTATGAGTCTTAGGTTTCAGGCAGGATTACAGGATTCCGGTGAAGGTACACTCACCTGGTAATGATCGTGATTGCAGGAAGCTATCGCTATGGGAAATTGTATTTAAACCCCTCTCCTGGCTAGCAGAACAGCAGACTTTGACAGAACCTTAGTTTAAGAATATACTTGGTTGAATGGCGATCCTGAGTTCCCTCTAGCCCTTAGCCCCTATCTCTCTACCTTCACGTCCATTGGAGCCTCCCTTAAAGCCAGTGCTCGCAGGCCTACCGCCAGTCTCTATGGATTTATCGAAACAGGAGTAAACCTATTACACTATTTCTTATTCTATTCTATTTTTATTTTGCTTCTGTTCATTTCATATTCACAGTTATAGGATCGCACCAAGCGGAATATATTAGGGGTGCGAGATGGAAGCTGGTGAAGCAATCAGGAATTGAGAACATTCATAATTCATATTAGTTTTCTATTTAAAGGAGTAATCATCCCACTAGCATGGTATCTTTACTATTCTTCCTTTCACGCACATTCTATTGATATCGCATACTGCAGAAATACAAAAATCCAAAGGGACCTGTATATGCCCGGATGTAGAAGCAACAAAAAAGGGAAGTGAGACATTAAAATGATTACTAAGCTGGTGGGAGACTGCCGGGCCCGACGTCCTGCTGTCTGAATTGTCGGGCAAATTGTTTAGTGGACGGGACGGGACGACAAAAAGTCGTCCGTCCTCGTCCTTGCTTAAGACGGACGGACTGCCCCATTGAGAACACTGTAGATAGTTAGAGGGATCGCAGGTGAAACAACCGTTGACTCCTGACATCTAACATATAATGGTAGATCATTATTAGGAGACCAATGCACCGTACTGTACTTGTAAGCTATGCTATGATATTACTATCTTACTCATTCGTTTCATGGGCACCGTGGGAGTTTTTTTTTTGGAAGATATTCTATTTTGGAATCTGCAAGACTTTTAGAGAAGCTTTCCTGTCTAGTGTTCATCGTCCCGTCCCCATTCTTATTCATTCTAATGCCATATATTCAAACCTAGACGCTAACCCCTACAACCCAAAATCTCAAAGCTCAGGTAGAGGGAACAGGGGAGGAAGAAGAATGAATTCTACAGGCTCACTCCTGCCTTGTACAGTAGTCCTCCCAAAGGGAAAAACAAAACCGGCAATCCGACTAGACAATACCCAAGTATCAAATGTAGACATTCCATCGCTCACACCAGCCCCGCATTTATCACCAAGTATCCGTATGGCACGGCGATAAGTTATGCGTGCCCACTAGCCCCCGAAACCTTTAGGCACGGGGAGGAATCAGGGGGGGTTTACTCCGGTGTTTGCTACCAGTTTTATTTCTGCAGGGCAGCGAGTAAGAGGATAGTAAATCTTGATTCCCGTCCATTACATTATCCATCGCCCAATTCACAAAATTAATGAGTCCCCTCGGGGTAATCAGATCAAGTTCCCGATATATATCAACACATATAGTATTTCGAGCGGATACCTCGACCCCAATAGCACAGTTATGATACCTAGCCTGTCGACGAGTTACGAGTGGTACACTACCAATTAACTAAAACACTGCCGGACCAGAATATGCAAAGGAAAAAAGTGACGGGTTGACTTGTGCAGGGTGCGTGGTATGGCGGTTCCTAGGCGGGAGCTAGTCATGTTATGTCACTCGCTACTTCTAGTCTTCACCCGGAAAGTTTACATATACGAGTACTAGCTACTATATGGTGGCACAATAATACAACACCTATGCATACCAGCATAAAAAAACAACTTTAGGTCACAATAGAAATATGAGAGGCAGTAAGTTATAGGGGAAGGGTTTTGAGAGGTAGGAGACTAGTAGTGGAGGGCAGGAATGTGAGAAGCGGTGATTTAAGCCTTTTAAGTACTGGGCTGGAATATTTGGAATCTGGTTTGAGGCTGGTCTTTAGTATTATGATGCTCTCTGGAATCATAGATGGTGGGGGTTCTATAATACATATGCCAGATCATGTTGGAATTCTTCGAATGCTCACCATATCTATCGGACCTGCACATAACCAACAGGCACGGACACATCCTATCTAGCAATAGTTCAGATAAAGAGGTTCACCGCATATGCGCTATGGATAGATACGCCCTCTGGGAGCAGTTCTTTGATGCTGCTCGGCATGTTACGCCTACACTGTTATCGTTCGACAAACCTTCCGATATGCGCTTGCGATCGGTGAAGACAGTAAAATGTGAGTAGGCTACTGAGCCTGAAGAGTTTTTCTTTATCACAACTGTTCTTTACTTTGTTAGCATGATTGCTTTTCTGTGGAAGCAAAAGGGGAACCTGCTTGGAAGAGCGGGCATGCATGGAAGAGCATGGATCTATGTCGTGATTGATGGAAAGATAGGACTCGAAGGATAGAAGAAAGACGTGATTGTTTTCTTACTTATATTCCTATCTTTATCGTCAGTTAGTTAGCATCGAGCATCGTGAGTTGGGAGTGTGAGAGTGTGCTTAATGAAAAGTTTTCTTCCCCGCTTCTTGGTTGTTGTGCGATCTGTTCCCTAGCGTTGCGTTTATCTTAGCGTTTCGTATTTCGTTTCACCCGCTATCACTCGCTTTTATCGCTGCCGTTTTCGCTGTCTAGCCATAGCCGATTTTTACTAGATTAGGTATGGAGTTTGGTTTTATATATTGGAAGATGTTTTTCTAGGTGGAGGTAGGGAGTGCGGGTGGTCTTTCGTGCTCGCGGCGGGGGGTGGAGTATATAGACGTGATTCTCAAACCTTCACCACTAGAATACTTTGGTTAACATCTAAATTTCTATCGCCTTTCACAGGTTGCCAGAAGCACTTGAACTTTATATCTTTTGCTATGTCTATAGCTAAATAAACTTCGCGTCTGTACCTAATATGGGTGGATGGGGGAAAAAGGGAATTGTGGAAAGATTGAAGAACTAATCGATGTACAGAGAGGATAGAAGACCAGAAACAAGGGAGAAAAAGTAAATATGATAGAAATTTCGAAACTGCTGGCTTATCAATGCAATAGAAATATTTCCTACTAAAGCCGAACTCCGGACTATAAACAGAAAATGGTAAATCCTGAATTGACTACATGGGAAAATCTTTGTAGAGAGGCTTGGACGGGGACTATCTGCGACCGAAGGAGAAATATTTAAGATGGGATTGTAGCATCGGTATATTCCGGGAGGAAGGGAATGTGGGGATTAGCACAAGGTGGAGATTGGAACAGGAGAAGGAGGCTAGGTGGGGGTTGGAGAGGGGAGGCAGTGGCGGTGATGGGTGTGCTGTGGAGCTGTCGGGGCCCTTGTGGGGGTGGAGCATAGCTTATCCGCGATGAAGGCAGTGAGCGGAGACGACTCCTCGGCGTTATGACAGGCTGGGGGCAATAGATTCTGGAGGCTGGAGTAGCGCTATTACTCCTTTGTTCCCATTTTTGATAGCCCAAAATAGTGGTGTTTCGCCCTCTTTATCTGGATTGTCGGGGCTGACGTCCCGCGCGAGGAGCATTTTCACCACTCCCTCGTGCCCATCCCGAGCAGCCCACCAGAGCGGTGTTCGACCAGTGATACTTTGTTTGTCGGGCTTGACGTCACCTCGTCCGAGTAGTACTTTCACCACTTCCTCTTGCCCCTTGGCAGCCGCACACCAGAGCGGCGTTCGGCCCTGGTCATCTGGTTTGTCGGGGTTGACGTCGTCTCGCTCGAGTAGCATTCTCACCACGCCATCGTGCCCATTGTAAGCAGCCCATGAGAGGGGTGTTTCGCCGCCGTTATCTGGATTGTCAGGGTTGACGTCGTCTCGTTCGAGTATAGTTTTCACCACTCCCTCGTGCCCATTGTAAGCAGCCCACAAGAGGGGTGTTTCGCCGCCGTTATCCTGTTTGTCGGGGTTGACGTCGTCTCGTCCGAGTAGTATTTTCACCACTTCCTCTTGGCCCTTGGCAGCCGCACACCAAAGCGGTGTTCGGCCCTGGTCATCTGGTTTGTCGGGGTTGACGTCGTCTCGCTCGAGTAGCATTCTCACCACGCCCTCGTGCCTATTGTAAGCAGCCCACGAGAGGGGTGTTTCGCCGCCGTTATCTGGATTGTCAGGGTTGACGTCGTCTCGTTCGAGTAGAGTTTTGACCACTCCCTCGTGCCCATTGTAAGCAGCACACCAGAGTGGTGTTTTGTCGTCGTTATCTGGTTTGCCGGGGCTGACGTCGTCTCGTCCGAGCAGTATTTTCACAACTCCCTCGTGCCCATTGAAGGCAGCATTCGAGAGTGGCGTTTGGCCCTTTTTATCTGGATTGTCGGGCTTGATGTCGTTTCGCGCGAGGAGCATTTTCACCACTCCCTCGTGCCCATTGTAAGCAGCACACCAGAGTGGTGTTCGGCCCATGTTATCCGGTTTGTCGGGGTTGACGCCGTCCCATCCAAGAAGCATTTCCACCACTCTCCCGTGCCCATTATAAGCAGCCCAATAGAGTGGCGTACTTCCTGTAAAGTCTACTTGGTTGATATCGCAACCTTCAACCTCTACCAAGCTAGCCACAATCTCAATAATCCCGAAGAAGGATGCACAATGTAGACCACTAAACCCGGAAAATTTATCCACATCAACGCCCCCTATATCCTCTGCTTTGAAGAGAATTTTAGTGGATATGTAGCTGTTGTAGTCGTCAAACAGCTTTAGCGCAAGCTGTTTTGCACAATCTGAAAGGCCCCGTTTTGCGTGAACTCCCCAGTATAGAGATGAATATTCGAGAAATGGTGTTTCTTGGGGGTCGGGAGAGTGACTGATGGGAAAGGCCTTGACCTGCTGGGAATTTAGGTAAGTTAAGCAGGTTTCTGCCATTGTCGAGTGAACTGCGCAGAAAAGGTCGGGATGAGCTCGGAGGTATTCTTGAAGCGTAAAGTGGATTAACCGGACTGTAGAAGCCTCCTTCTCTACCACAATGAGTCCTTGACAACAGGCTAGTACTGTTGTAATGGAAGGAACATTGTCGGTATTGAGATTCAGGGACCCGATTTCGACTGCTAGGGCGTAGCATAGTTCATCGGCCTTCAAGGGTCGCTCCGCGTGAGATATCCACATTAAAGCCGCCATTCCAGGCCTCGCTTTCTCCTCCCCATGTCTTTATCCGACTAAGCGTTGTGCCATAAGCATCCCCTAACCCTAAGCCATCGGTCATTGCCCTGAGCTTTTGTCGCCTACGATGAATTGTGGTCTCCCGCAAGACCACATCGATGTTCAACCTGACCAGCAAGAATCTAGATATGTATTTGTTAGTGCATACTTGAGGTAACTGGTGTTGTTGTTTCTACATACATTTCGGAAACATCTTCGGGAATTTTCTTCAGGATCTCTGCCTCCAAACTACTATCCATCGCATCCAGCCTGGAGTGAAGATATCTTATAATATCGTCTCTCTTAGTGCTTATGGGTAGACACGTTGCTCTTCCTGCAAGGCGCCTTGTAATATCGGGTCGGATGTGTGGTCTTCCAGTCACGAATATTCTAGTTCCAGGAGACTTTTGGAGAATTTGGGCTAGCGAATCAAGAAGCTTGACTCGATGTTCTGGCACACATTCGTCCAGAGCGTCGATGCATATGAAAGTGCGCTCTTTGGAAGGTGGTCTGTAGCATCTTCACAATGTTGGAGAGCCGAGGCCCCCGCTCTCTAAGAGCTCTTTTTTGTTTTTGGTATGCTCGCGATATCTCCTCCGGGATCTCCTCCAGTCCGCCAACCACCTGTTTCAGTAGGGCACCCATCGTGCTCGCGGGGGACTGGTCGTTTTGGGAGGCAAAGTCGAAATAAAAGCATGTGACGGTAGCATTATTATCTCCATCTTGATCACATAAGGTGTCTATCACTAGCGAGCTAACATTGTGGCTGGTCAGCGCTTGCCCTTTTCTTCTATTGCGCGAGGTTCGTCTTTGTTACCTAATATATGTTTTGCCAACCCCGGATTTCCATAGCAAAACAAAACTCCGTTATCAGATTCATCTCCCCCACTACCAGCGCACCAACTTCTATATTCCTCAGTTTCTAACAGCCATTCCCCTATATCTTCGACTCGGCGATCTTGGATATCTTGATGGCGTGACTTGGGATCTAGTGGAGATAGCCAGGCTAGGATATTAGATCGATCATCGGCAACTATAAGATTGTTAACGGTGTTAAAAGAGTTGATATTATGACTAGAATGCGACATTCTCTCGTTTTCGCGGTTTAGGATATTGTAGATGATGGATGATGGAGAGAGTTGGCTACTGGAATCCTTAAGGGCTGAAGAAAAGCGGGGTCGCTTGTGCCACCTCACCACTGCCTCAGGACCGCCCAATCAATCTCCCCTAGATTTGTGTCAACAGCACCCTACCTGTGCCTACCACATCAGGAGCGCGAAATACCACACTTGTTTAAGCACTATCGTGCTCCGTCCATAGTAATGCATACCAAAAATCTTGCGCTACTGCGCACGGGCGCCCTGAAGCGCCTATATCCACTAACCCAATTTATATGTGGGGCGAGTATTATATCGAGCCTCAATGAATCCGAAGAAAACCCTTAGTTACATATCGCCCAACTTAAAGAATCACAGCATAGCTTTTCCCGAGGCCGATGCAGGCGGGAAGGTGCTCTCGTACCGGGTTCTAGGAAGTTAAGGATAATCCCTTTGCTATTCGTTTCGACCGCCAAGTACAGCACTCGTGCAGCTCATAGGGGTCCTAGGTTGCTATAATAATTTCTCATCATAACCCATCTTTGTACTCAAGCAACTGAATGATCGGGGCATAAATTGTGGAAACAGTTCGGCTAACCTTGCTAGGAATTCGGAGAGTCGTTGACGAATAACATTCTATCCAAGCTTTGGCTGATAATGCAGGATCCAAGACTTAACCTACGGCTGAAAATTACTAGCTAAGATAGCAGGGTAAACCCCCTATGAACAATCCCGGGAAGAATCACCACATCGCCTACAATCTTAGTGAACTATACCCCAAAGCATGAATAAGGCTAATAGTTGATAGAGCGCGTACGGGAAAAAACATAACTGTGCTTTAGTCGGTCCGTACACACGAAGCAGAGTTTTGTTTTTTATAGTTACCATCTACTGTACGATATCATTTTCAAATAGGAATCGTACTGTACTATGCACGAGAAATGTGGAAGGTCATTGGAGGTCCCATCAAGCGTAGGGTAGAGGAGCGACCGCGGGCTCGGCCTTTAGTAGGGGCCTAGAGGGAGAAGTAATAAAAGTGGGGGAGTAGCGCGCAGACACAAGACCATGGGTGTGTGTTATATCAGAGTTCCAAGGCCGGAAGTATTATAGTCATCGGGTGTCACTCGTTACTCCTGGTCTTCAATGGGAAAGATACATATCAACAGTAACACCGCCATCCGCCCCAAGACATAAAAAACGACTTTGGATATCAACATATATATGAGAGGGGGAGTAGGAGAAGTGTTCATACAAGTAGGAGTGGGAAGTAAGAAGGTGAGAAGCCGCCATTCAGGACTTTAGAGTATTGTTCGGATTGACTCTTCGTTTGCAGGTAGGAATAGTTTTTCAGAATCTAGCTTAGAGTCTGCTCCTCCCCAGTATTACTCTCTGAAATCGTAAGTGGTGCGGGTAATATATATCTAAGACCATGAATGGGGCTTTGTTCCATTGGGGGGGGTTTTTTCTTTTGTTTTGCAAGGCTTTGATGAATGGGGATTTTGTTTTAGGGTTAGGAGGTTCTTGCTATATACGTTAGCTTTTCCTAGGTGGGTGGGGGTGGGAGGCTTAGATCGTCATCAAGACTCGGATTCGGGCTCGCGCGGGGGGTAGTGGTGTATAGCCATGATCTCCTCATTCGTTCCACAGACCGGTCAGAATTTTTGCTTTTGCAAATATTCTACTCTAGAATATACGTAAGGATTTTGGAGAAGCTTCCCAGTCTTGTTTTGATCTTCCCATCCTTCTAACTCACACGTGTACCATATATAACGCTTATACCTGTGAACACTTGCGCTGATAATACACAGATACATGCTCGTCGGAGGGCTTACCAGATCAGATACATGGTTAGACACGCAATTGGGATATGTTCCATAACCGGAAGACTGGATATATTCTCCTGTTGGACGGCGATGGCCTATAAGGGGCATCAGGAGGCAGAATATCGTTGAGTAGGACAATAATCTAGCAATCATAGTCAACCCCTCCCTAATCCTCGCCCACAGACCCCGGTGGCGGGAGTCTCATTCATGGAAACAACCAGAACAGAAAAAAATAACCCCCCAAAATAACATCAAAAGGCTATATCATACTGCTCGAGTACCCGTACCAAACTCCAGGCCCAATTCCACGTCTCCGAACCTTTCCCGGTAAGAAACGAATCAATCACCCTGCCCTTCGTACACCACACACCCACACAGAAACCCATACTCCCCCATCAACGCCAGCCTCCGATTCCTAGCCCCCATCCTCCAATCCGGTCTATAACAATGGGTGATTTCCTCCCCTTCCTATATAACACCCCCGGCCAGCACCATCAAACATTAGCAATGTCCCCCCCCTCTACAAAGGAAAGAAATCCAAGCTTCCACCCTCCTCCCACTCCAAAATTCGGTCCTCCCTTCACCCCCTCCTCTTCCTTCTCCACCTCCCTCCCATCTCTAGTAGGCATTCTCACCCCCATCACAAGAGTGATTAATCCTACTAGCAAGGGCAAAGACCGCATTCTCAAGTCCTTCCGAAGTCATCATGAAATTGTTACATTTCCACACACCCTCCACACCCGCTTCCGTACCGCCGGCGAGGGAGAGAAATAGGGCCTTTAATCCCCCGGATAGTGCGGCGAATGCTGCCTTCACTCGTTCGGATTTCCTGGTTTCGGAGGAGTGGGTTATCATCCGGAGTGGTGGTTCGGAGAATAATAGGGTGTTTTCTGGGATGGTGCTCGTAGCAATTGCTCCTAGGACTTCATTTGCCAGTTGGATGATTTTGAAGTAGGGTTTTGGTGGTTCTGGGGTTGTGGGGGCTGTCGCAATGGAGGGTGGGGGAAGTGGAGGGAGAGAGGTTATTGTCGGTTTCGGCGGATGGGCAAGTGGAAGATGGGATGATTCTTCTTGCTTCCGCTTTATCATTTATGTTTGCTGGGTTCTTATCGGTTGTGCGCAGGGTTCAGGGACACGTACCTAGGTCTAGCTTTGATACGATACCTAGATGCGGACTAGCGGGCATGTACCCGAAGTCATAGATATCACTCGAAATTTCAGTTCAATAGCACCGATCCCCCCCAGAAGAGCCCTGCCAGACAAAAAATTAAGGCCCTATTCGGCACGCAAGAATAATGCCATTTTTCTGGCATCTTGTCACAAACGAATTATTGCAACAGTGTACCTCTCTGATTATAGCTCAACTAACACTCCTCCATCGCATTTTTCTTTCTATTACACTAGCTAGAATGGCAGCTATTATCTAGACACAGATATTTTTATACCCACTAGTCAAAGTGGTTTGAGCTTTAGCGAAAGCTATGCTTTTAGGAGAGGTGTGATTTTTTTATCTGGTGGTGGGCCAAACAGATCCTATCATGGAAAATGAAAAAAACAATTCGATGTGCCCGCCCTCCTACCTTCTTGCTAAACACGCGTATCAGGCTTTTCTCCGAAAATATTGACAGTTGGCTAATTTGACCAAGTTACCGTACCGTATTCACTACCGGATCTACCCGAATTTCAGTCAATTTATCATATCATACCCCGACGAGAATAGTAACCCAGATACCCCCAAAAGGTGATACGACCAGAATGTGAACATAAGGGAATTTGCCAGCATCCGGAATTACAGACTACTTGGCAGGGACTTATTTCAAGGAGTTTCTAAAGCCCTTTCAGAGGTGGTAGATTCCCCTGCCAAGCTCGCTTATTCTGTTATTCTCGGAGTTTTTAATCTCATTAGGAATAGAGCTCTCGTCAGTATCATTTTTCTGGGGATGTTGCGGAAGTATGGGTTACATAGAGCAAGGGTTTGGGAGTTTTTTGGCTGTGGTAGAGCGTTATATCATACTTGAACTATATTGTACCGTGCTGTACATGTTGCTCTGAAATCAAAGTGTATGGCCGCACTGGTACACCTAAGCACTAAGTTAGTCAAATGACGCGCCAGCTATGAAAATCTTTCCACACCCCTGCCTTTCTTTCCTTCCTCTCTTTTCCCTCCTAGCTTCCTTCTATCACTTCGCCTCTTCCCTCAAGTCTTTCCTTTCGTCGACTTGTCGCAGTCGATTATGGTTTTTATCTCCAAGTAATACGACCTTTTTTTTGTCTCCACTTAAGCCGTTCCACTCCGCTGGATAAAACCCTCACGGTTGATCATTACCTTTGCATCGAATATTTTCAACATCGAGTGCTCGGAGTTTACGAATGATAAGTTGTGTCAGAGATGATATGTTGTATTCTTAGTTAAGGCTCGGTTAGCGAAGGTTATAAATTCTTAACTAATCATGTAGGTGATGAAGGCATATATAGTATCGCTCCATCGTTAGAGACTAAGTTGAGAGTTCTCTATAGTAGACTAAGCTGTGCTCCCACTCCCCTACAAACCCTGTGGAAAAAAAGGAAACGAAAAAAGGTGAGGGGTGCTCCCTTTCCTATTGGGATACTGGGAAACTAATTTCAGTGGTGATAGGAATAGTTTGGGAATGGTATGAAGGGAAAAGAACAAAACACTGCGTTTCCAACTCAAAAACATTGATTCAAAGAGAAGGACTATAGATAAAATAGAGCAAGCATTCCTTACAAAATGCATTTCTCAATTCTCCTGACTTTATTGATCATCACCAGTGTTTCCGCCGTGTCGCTGTCGGATATCTCCCTCTACTAACGGGGTCGGTGACACCAGGTTGCGAATCGGCCTACAGCGAGTAAATATCTGCATGTCCGTCCAACCCCCTCATATCAACACTACGCAGCGCTAAGTGTTCCTAGGCCCTCAACGAAACAGCAAAGGAAGTAACTGCCGCTTTCCGGCAAGCGTTCGTCGACCCTGATTCCCTCTTGAGACCAGTTCTCGATGGGGGTATTCAGAAGGTCTTGTGTGGGGCCACTGCCTTCTTAGATGTCTCCTCCTCCACTTATTTGACCGATGGCAGCTCTATCGTCGCCGCAACAGCAATCACCCACGCCACTTCAACCTCAGCATCGACTTTGCCTCGAACTTTATCGAGCCCTACGATAACCCGAGCGCCTAGCTTCTCCAGAGCAATGACCTTCTTGATCGTTGAGCGTCTGGCTGGGGGTTCCGGCCTCCCTAACATGCTAACGCTAGATAACTCCCCTATGCCCATAGGTTCCTTCGATACCCCGATCCCTCTGTCGCGCAGATCCTCTACAGCCTCAACTCAACCTCTTCTGCCTTATCCTTTAGGATCGCTACTGCTAGTGCCACTCCCAGCAGCGAGAGCGTAAACAGCAGTCCATTCGCTGCTAGCGGCACCAATTCCGTTTCTTCATCCTCCGTCAGTTTCCAGAGGAGCGTTTTGGAAGCTTTCGCCCTCTTGACTGCATTCCTTACTCTATTGCTTGTCCAGTTTATTAGCCATAACCTGCACGCATGTCCGTGTTTTTCATTGCCATTTTTCCTTTTTATATACACACTTCTCTTCTATATTACGCTTCCCCCCTTTCTTTTCATATATCTTATTTTTATTATTATTAGTTGATATTAGCAGGTGAATGCGATTCTCGTGCATGGGGGGGGTTGTGGTGCTGGGGGTAACGAACGGGGTTTTCAATGTAGTGGCTAAAAACCCATTTTTCAGTGCATTGGGATGAGAAAAATTTGTAGATCTTGTGGAGTAGACATTAAAGGATGAGGGCTGAGCCGGCGGCTCCATGTCACGTACATATCAACCGAGGTTTATTTGGTGGAAAATCTCTTTCTTTTGTTATGTCCCGGAGTGGAAGGTGGTATTATACACTTTGTATAGATGGTTGGGCAGAGGGATTGAAGGTCAAACTATCATTGACCCCTGGTATCTAACTTCAATGGTGGATCATTATCACCAGTTCATCATGCTGTACTAGTACTTGTAGGCTATATTATCTCACATTTATTCGTACCGTAGACACCATGGAGGTTATTTCCTTCTCTTTGCAAATATTCTATTCTAGAATATGCGCGGAGAAACTTCCCCGTCTCACGTCTATCGTCCCATCCTTCTTACTTATACGTGTGTCATATACAGTATCCATACGCTACTCCCCACAACCCAAATCCCAAAACCGGAGTGGAGGAATGAAGGATGAAGGATAGACTATACAGTGCCTCTTCCGCCCTGTAGTCCCCCCAAAGGGAAAAGTAAAACCGGCAATCCAACTAGAAAAATACTCATGTATCATAAACGTGAACATTCCATCGATCACGTGAGCCTCGTTTTTATTGTCAAGTATTTGCATGGCACCATGATAGGTGATGGGCGCTAACTTGTCACTGAGCCCGTTAGGAAGTGAGAAAATTGTGAGGGGAGGGGGTGATTCCACTGTTTGCTACTAGTTTTATTTTTGCGGGGTAGTGAGAGGGGGGATAGTAAATGTTGATTCTTATTCATTACACCTAATTTCTAAATGAGTTTCCCTCGGGGGTACTCCAATCCAGCTCACATATATGTTCACACATGAGCAGTATTTCAGGCGGACGCTCAGAGGGCAATCATCAGTAGATATGGCACCTGGCCTATCGGCGAGCTACGATTAGTACACTACCAATTAACCAACACGCTACCGGACCTGTAACTAGAATGAAAAAAAGTGATGGGTTAGCTAGGGCATGGTGCGTGCTATGGCCGGCCCCAAGACAAGTTTTAGTCATAGTATGTCACTCGTTACTACTAGTCTTCACCGAATAGCGTTTATGATATAGCAAAACTCATACACTAACACCACCACTGACCAACATAAAAAACGACTTTAGATCCCAATAGAAATAGAAGAGGGATGTAGGGGAGTGTTGATACAGGCAAGGATGAGAAGCACTGGGTGAGAAGCAGTGATTTAAGTATTTTAAGTATGAAACTGCACAAATTAGCTCTACGTTTCTGAATGAGAATACTTTTTTTGGAATCTGGTTTGGAGCCTGCCCTTTGGTGTGCGCTCTGAAATTGTATGTGATGCGAGGGGTATATATCTAAGGTCATGAATGGGGGGTTTTGGTTGCATTGGGGGTTGTTTTTCTTTCTTTTTGGTAGGTATGATTGCGAGTTGTGGAATAGGGATTTTGTTTTGGGGTTAGGGAGGTTCTTTCTATATACGTTGGGTATTCTGGGTGGTCTTCCGAATTTGGGTTCGGGTTTGCGCCGGGGGTGGGGTAGCGGGATGTAGGCATGAACTCCATTGACTGGATACTTTGGTTAACATCTAAATTTCCATCGCACTTCACGGGTTATTCGAAACACTTGAACTGTATAAATCTTTTTCTATAGCTATACCTAAATGACCCTCAAGTCTACACATTAGATGAGGTAGGGGAAAACAGGAATTGTGGAAAAATTAAATAAACAAGCGATATGCAAAAAGGATATACAGCCAGAAACAAGGGAAAAAAGGTAAATATAATGAAAATTCTAAGGCTACTAGTTTATCTCAATGCAATAGAAATATCTCATACCAATTTCAAACTCAAGACCACGAATAGAAATTGATAAATGCTGACTTAATACAGGGGAAAATCCTCGTAGGTGTTGAAGCGGGGATTTCCGGCGACCGAAAGAGAAATATCTAAGATGGGGTTCTGGCGTGGGTATATTCTGGGGGGAAGGGGAAGGTGGGTATTAGGATAAGGCGGGGAGTGGAACGGCGGGAGGAAGTTAGGTAGGCGTGAGATGGGAGAGGTAGTGGCGGAGGCGGACGTGTTGTGGAGTTGCTGTGGCCTTTGCGGAAATGGTACATAGATAATCTGAATTCGAAGATGGTAACGAGGCCGATAGCTCCTTGCCCTTACGACAGCCTAGGGGCGGTAGATTGTAGAGGCTGGAGTAGCGCTATCACTCCCTGGCACCCTTTCTCAGTTGCCCGGTCGAATGGTGTTTTGCCATCCTCATCTAACTTGTTGGGGTTGACGTCGTCCCGTGCGAGTAGAATTTTCACCACTCCCTCGTGTCCATTCCAAGCAGCACGATAGAGTGGTGTTCGGCCGGTGATAGTTGGTGTGTCGGGGTTGACGTCGTCCCGTTCGAGTAGTATTTTCACCACTCCCTCGTGCCCAGAAGAGGCGGCAACCCAAAGTGGTGTTCGGCCTTTGTCATCTGGTTTGTCTGGGTTGACATCGTCTCGCCCGAGTAGCATTTTCACCACTCCCTCGTGCCCATTCATAGCAGCCCACGAGAGTGGTGTTGCGCCGTCGTTATCTTTTTTGTCAGGGTTGACGTCGTCCCGTCCGAGTAGTATTTTTACCACTCCCTCGTGCCCACTATAAGCAGCCCGCCAGAGTGGTGTTCGGCCATTGTCATCTGGACTGTCGGGTTTGACGTCGTTTCGCGCGAGGAGCATTTTTACCACTCCCTCGTGCCCATTGTAAGCAGCCCACTGGAGTGGTGTTCGACCGTCGTTATCTGGTTTGTCAGGGCTGACGTCGTCTCGATTGAGCAGTATTTTCACCACTCCCTCGTGTCCATTGTAGGCAGCACAAATGAGTGGCGTTTGGCCGTCGTTATCTGGATTGTCAGGGTTAACATCACCTCGTCTGAGTAGTATTTTCACCACTCCCTCATGCCCATTAATAGCAGCCCACGAAAGTGGTGTTGCGCCGTCGTTATCTGGTTTGCCGGGGCTGACATCGTCTCGTTTGAGCAGTATTTTCACTACTCCCTCGTGTCCATTGTGGGCAGCACAAATGAGTGGCGTTTGGCCCTTGTTATCTGGTTTTTCAGGGTTGACATCGCCTCGTCCGAGTAATATTTCCACAACTCTATCATGCCCATTGAAAGCAGCATCCGAGAGTGGCGTTTGGCCCTTGCTATCTGGATTGTCAGGGTTGACGTCGTCTCGCCCGAGTAGTATTTTCACCACTCCCTCGTGCCCATTAATAGCAGCCCACAAGAGTGGTGTTGCACCGTGGTTATCTTGTTTGTCAGGGTTGACGTCGTTTCGCGCGAGGAGCATTTTCACCACTCCCTCGTGCCCATTGAAGGCAGCACCTGAGACTGGTGTTTGGCCCCTATTATTTGGTTTATCGGGGTTGGTGTCGTCTCGTTCGAGCAGTATTTTCACCACTCCCTCGTGCCCATTGTAAGCAGCCCACCGGAGTGGTGTATCGCCGTCATTATCTGGATTTTCGAGGCTGACGTCGTCTCGTCCGAGTAGTATTTCCACCACTCCCTCGTGCCCACTCCCGGCAGCACGCCAGAGTGGTGTCTGGCCGCCTTTATCCGGTTTGTCGGGGCTGACACCGTCTCGCCCGAGCAGTTTTTTTACCACTCCCTCGTGCCCATTGTAAGCAGCCCACCAGAGTGGCGTTCGGTTGTTGATATCTGGGCTGTCAGGGTTGACGTCGTCTCGTCCGAGTAGCATTGTCACCACTCCTTCATGCCCATTGAAGGCAGCACCTGAGACTGGTTTTTGGCCGCTGATATTTGGATTGTCGGGGTTGACGTCGTCTCGTTCGAGCAGTATTTTCACCACTCCCTCGTGCCCATTTCGAGCAGCCCACGAGAGTGGTGTTTCGCCGTCGTTATCTGGTTTGTCGGGGTTGACGTCGTCTCGTTTGAGCAGTATTTTCACCACTCCCTCGTGTCCATTGTAGGCAGCACAAATGAGTGGCGTTTGGCCGTCGTTATCTGGTTTTTCAGGGTTAACGTCGCCTCGTCCGAGTAATATTTCCACAACTCTATCATGCCCATTGAAAGCAGCATCCGAGAGTGGCGTTTGGTCTTTGTTATCTGAATTGTCGGGGTTGACATCGTCTCGTCCGAGTAGAATTTTCACTACTCCCTCGTGCCCATTCCCGGCAGCATGCCAGAGTGGTGTTTGGCCGTTTTTATCCGGTTTGTCGGGGCTGACACCGTCTTGTCCGAGCAGTATTTTTACCACTCCCTCGTGCCCATTGTAAGCAGCCCACCAGAGTGGGGTTCGGCTGTTGATATCTGGGCTGTCGAGGTTGACATCGTCTTGTCCGAGCAGCATCTTCATTACTCGCTCATGCCCTTTGTAAGCCACCCACCAGAGTGGTGTTCGGCCCATGTTATCTGGTTTGTCGAGATTGACGCCGTCCCATCCGAGAAGTATTTCCACCACTCTCACGTGCCCATTGAAAGCAGCCCAATAGAGTGGTGTACTTCCTGTAGAGTCTACTTGGTTGATATCGCAACCTTCAATCTCTACCAAGCTAGCCACAATCTCAATAATCCCGAAGAAGGATGCACAATGTAGACCACTGAACCCGGAAAATTTATCCGCATCAACGCCCGATATATTCTCTGCTTCCAAGAGAATTTTAGTGGATATGTGGCTGCTGTAGTCGTCAAACAGCTTTAGCGCAAGCTGTTTTGCACAATCCGAAAGGTCCCGTTTTGCGTGAACTCCCCAGTATAGAGATGAATATTCAAGAAATGGAGTGTCTTGGGGGTCGGGAGAGTGACTGGGAGGAAAGGCCTTGACCTGCTGGGAATTTAGGTAAGTTAAGCAGGTTTCCGCCATTGTCGAGTGAGCTGCGCAGAAAAGGTCGGGATGAGCCAGGAGGTATTCTTGGAGTGTAAAGTGGATTAACCGGACTGTAGAAGCCTCCTTTTCTACCACAATGAGTCCTTGGCAACAGGCTAGTACTGTATCTATTGAAGGAACATTGTCGATATTGAGATTTGGCGACTCTATTTCGACTGCTAGGGCGTGGCACAGTTCATCGGCCTTCAAGGGTCGCTCCGCATGAGATATCCACATCAAAGCGGCCGTGCCCAGCGTCGCCCTCTCTCCACCCTGTCTCTTTATTCGACCAAACGTCACGCCATAAGCGTCTCCCAACCCTAAGCCATCGGTCATTACACTGAGCTTTTGCCGCCGACGATGGATTGTAGTCTCCCGCAAGACCGCATCGATATTCAGCCTAACTAGCAAGAATCTGGGTATATATCTGTCAGTGCATGCTTGACGTAGCTTTCCTAATGCTGTTTCAACATACATTTCGGAAACATCTTCAGGAATTTTGTTCAGGATGTCTGCCTCCAGACTACTCTCCATCGCATCCGGGATTGTGTCCTCTTCCAGCCTGGAGCGAAGATATCTAATAATATCATCTCTCTTGGTGCTTATGTGCAGACTTGTGACTCTTCCTGCAAGACGCCTTCCGATCTCGGGTTCGATGTGCGGTCTTCCAGTCACGAATATTCTAGTACCAGGAGAATTTTGGAGAATTTGGCTTAGCGAATGAAGAATCTTGGTTCGATGTTCTGGAACACACTCGTCTAGAGCGTCGATGCATATGAACGTGCGCTTTGTGGAAGAGGTAGTCTGCAGCATCTTCACGATGTCCGGAAGTCGCGGCCTCCGTCCACCAATCGAATTCTTCTGGTCCTCGTAGGCTTGCACAATTTCCCCCGGTACCTCTCTCATCCCGACAAGCAGCTGCTTAAGCAGGGTGCCTAACATAATTGCTGATGACTGCTCTTGTTGAGCGGCGAAGTCAAAGTAGAAGCACGCGACGGCGGTGCTTTGTCCCCTAGCCTGATCACACAAGCTATCTATCACTAATGAGCTAACACCACGGCTTGTGAGTACTGGCCCTTCTCTTCTATTCTGCGAGGTTCGTCCCCGTTACCTAATATATGTTTTGCCGACCCCCGGATTTCCATAGCAAAACAAGACTGCGTTACCAGACCCATCTCCCCCACTACCAGCACACCAGCTTCTAAATTCCTCCCTTTGTAAGAGCCATTCCCCTATATCCTCAACTCGGAGATCTTGGATATCTTGATGGCGTGACTTGGGATCTAGTGGAGATAGCCAGGTTAGGATATTAGTTTTATCATCAGTAGCTGTGAAATTGTTCGATACGCTAACGTTGTAGGTGTTCAAAGAGTTGATATTATGATTGAAAGAGTGCGACATTTTCTCATTCTCGCCGGTGAGGATATTGTAGATGATGGACGATGGAGAGAGTCGGCTACAGCAATGTTTAAAGGCTGGGGAAAAGCGGGGTGATTTGTGCAACCTCACCGATGCCTCAGGACCGCCCAATCAATCTCCCCCAGATCGGTGCCAATAGCGTCCTGGCCGTGCCCACCACATCGGGAGCAGGAAATGCCACACTTGTTTAAGCACTACCCTGCTCCGCCCATATAGTAATGCATACCACAAATCTGCTGTTCACGGAGACCCTAAAGCGCCTGTAGTTCAATCCATTAGTTCAGCATATGCGGGCCGAGTACAATAACAAACCTCAATGAATCAGACAAAAAACCTATGTTACATATCGCCTAACTTAAAGGATCACGGGATAGCTTTTCCCTAGGTCGATGTAGGCGGGAGGGCGCTCTCTTACCGGGCTCTGGGAAGATAGGGATAACCCCCTTACTTTTCGCTACCACCCAGTACTCGTGCAGCACATAGAGGTGCGGAATTGCTATAATAATTTCTCATCATAACCCACCTTTGTACTCAAGTAATGATCGGGGTATAAATTTGTTGAAAGCGTTCGGCTAAGGGCCCGTTTACCTATAGACCACCGTCTGGCAGCCAGAATAATTAGAGTGCAGTTAAAAAATAGGAAAACAGTTTTGCCACATCTATCGGGATAGGATGTTGGTTGCGACGCCAACCGTCTAGTTTCCCCACCAAAATCTCTGAACCTGACTGATAGGTAAACGGGCCCTAAGCTAAGTAGGAATTCGGGGACTCGTTGACGAATAGCATTCTATCCAAGCCTAGGTTAATACGGGATCCAAGATTTAATTTACCGCCGAAAATAACTAGCCGAGATAGTAAATCTCCGATCAACAACCCCGGGAAGAATCACCGCATTGCCTACAATCTTAGCCAACTACTGTATACCCCAAAGCATGAATAAAGCTAATAGTTGATAGAGTGCGTGCGGACAAAAAACATAACTGTGCTTTAGTTGGTCCATACACACGAAGCAGAGTCTTGTTTTTTACAGTTACGATTTACTGTACAATATCAGCTTACAACAGCAAACGTAGTATGCATGAGAAATGGGCAAAGTCATTGGAGGTCTTCATTAGGCGAGGGGGTGGGGAACGACTGTAGGCTTGGCCTTTAGTGGGGCCTGGAGGGGTAAGGAACATGAGAGGAGGAGAGCTAAGCGAGCACAAGATCATGATGTGTTATATGAGCGTCCAAATGCTGGAAGTAGTCATAGGGTGTCACTCGCTACTACTTGTCTTTCAACGGGTAAGCTATACCATATACCATAACACGTACAGTAACACCGCCATCCGTGCCAACACATATAGAAACGACTTTCGATCTCAATATATATATGAGAGGGGGTGTAGGGGAAGTGTTCATACAGGTAGGAGTGGGGAGTAGGAAGGAGCTGCCATTTAGGCTTAAGTATTGCACAGATTAACTTCTCGTTTGCAGGTGGGAATGTTGGAAATCGTAGTTGCCTGTACACTAGTTGGCTAAACACTACGTCACCGTCTCCCCTATCACATAACAGCCCACTTTCCCTTCTCTCCGTTAACATCTCTGATTCACCTCCTCTTCCATAGAACGATCAGAATACAAGATACAATCTCCACTTCTGACAGGGAATACTGTTTCGGAAAATGGTTTACAACCTGCTGCTCTTTAGTATTACTCTCTAAAATCGTAGGCAGTGCGGATGATATATATCTAAGACCATGAATGGGATTTTGTTGCTTTAGGGGGGTTTGTTTTTTCCAAGGTTTTGATGTGGAGTTATGGAATGGGGTATATTTAGAGGGGGTTAAGGGGTTCTTGCTATATAAGCTGGTATGATATTTTCCTGGGTGGGTGGAAGTGGGGGGTGTGGGCCGCCATCAAGACTCGGGTTCGGGTTCTCACGGGGGGAGGTAGTGGTGTATAGACAAGTCATATTTGTGCCATAGACACGGTAAAAGTTCTTTCTTTTGAAAATATTCTATTATACTCCAGAATATGCGTAAGACTTTTGGACAAGCTTCCCGGTATTATCTTCATCGTCCCATACTTCTTGTTCATACGTGTACCATATAAAACATCTATACCTGTGACAACTTGCGTTGGTAATACACAGATTCATGCCCCTCGAGGGGCTTTCCAGATCGGATACATGGCTAGACAATTAATTAGGATATGGTCTATAACCGGAAAACCGCCGATATATTCTCCTACTGGACGGCGATAGCCCATAGAGCATCAGGAGGCAGAATATAGGTGTGTAGGACAAATAGCCTAGCAAGAATAGTCAACCTCTCCTTAATCTTTGTTTCCCGTCCGGTAACCAACAATACCCCGATGCCAGGAGCCTCATTCATGGAAATAATCAGAAGAGAAAAGATAAACCCCCAACAAAACACCAAAAGGTTATATCATACTACTCAAGTATCGTACCAGACTTCAGGCATCTAATTCCACGTCACCGAACCTTCCCCCGTAAGAAACCAATCAGTTATCCTACCCTTCGCACACCACACACCCACACAGAAACCCATACTGTCCCATTAATGCTAACCCCCGACCCCTAGCCCCCATCCTCTAATCTAGTCTATAACAATGCGTGATTTCCTCCCCTTCCTATATAACACCTTCGACTAGCACCAAACATTAGTAATCTCCTCCGCCACCGCCCAGCGAAGGAAAGAATCCCGAACATCTACCCTCCTCCCACACCAAAATTCGATCCTCCCTTCACCCTCTGCTCTCCCTCCTCCCTCCCTCCCACCTTCAGTAGCCATTCTCACCCCCATCGCGAGGGTGATCAATCCTACTAGCAAGGGCAAAAACAGCATTCTCAAATCCGTCCGAAGTTAGCATGAAATTATTCCATTTCCACACACCCTCCACACCCGCTTCCACACCGCCGACGAGGGAGAGGAATAGGGTCTTTGAGGCCTCGGGTAGTTCAGCGAATGCTGCATCCACACGTTCGAATTTCCCGGCTTCGGAGGAGTTGGTTATCATCAGCAGAGGCAGTTCGGAGGGTAGTAGGATGTTTGCTGAAATGGTGCTTGTAGGGATTGCTCCAAGACGTTTATTTGCTAGTGGGGTGATTTTGAAGTAGGGGTTTGGTGGTTCTCAGGTAGTGGGGGTTGTCACCATGGAGGGAGGGAAGAGTGGCGGGAGGGAGGCTGTTATCTCTTTCGGTCGATGGGCAAGTGGGAGATGGGATGATTCTTCTTGCTTCCGTTTTTCATTTGTGTTTGCCGGGCTCTTGTCAGTTGTACGCAGGGTTCAGGGACAGGTACCTGAGCCTAGTTTGATATGATACCTAGATGGGGACTAGCGGGCATGTACCCGAAGTGATAGATATCACTCGAAATTTCAGTTTAATAGCACCAGTAACCATTGTTCTCTGTGCACCTCCGAATGACGATTATCGCCACGATACGCCGGAGAACCCTACTGGAAAAAAACAAATTAACCCCCTATGTAGCACGCAAAAATCGTGGCATTTTTCCGATTCCATCTTGACACAGGTCTTGTTATACTCATTATCTGAAGGGATTTGAGCTTGAGCCAAAACTAGTATGTTTTTACGAAAAATGGGGTTTTTCATAGGTGGAGCACCGAACAAACCATGACAAAAATATGGAGGTACAGGCCATAAGTTTTGGATGTTACACAGGCGGCTCACACAGCCCACTGCTGGTGTAACATCCCAAACTGATTTCGTAGATCTCCAGTGAGTATCGCTTTTCTTGGGATAGTGCGGATGTATGGGTTACACAGAACCAGGATTTGGGAATTCGCTGGTAGACGGAGACCCTGCAGTAGCCCACGGAGAGTCGAGCCCAAGGTGAGGCTAGAACGCCCATAGAACTTTTATAGGACAAGGATTATTTGTATGGGCATTCTCGCTATGCCGTGAACTCGCTATGCCGTGGAATACTATACCGGTACTTGAACTTATTGTGTTGTAGCTGTGAAGCAACATGTCGCAATCCTTGTGCCAAATATTGGGAGCCGCACTGGTACGCGTACGCACTAGTCAAATGATGTGCCAGCTATGAAAATAATCACACCCGTGCCTTTCCTTCCTCCCTTTTCTCTCCCAGCTTCCTTCTTTCACTTCACCCCTTCCTCAAATCTTTCCTTCCATCAACTCTATCACAATCAATTATGGTTTTCATCTCCGCTTAATACAAACCTTTTGCCTCCACCTAAGCTGTTCCACTCTGCTAAGCAAAACCCCTCACCATTGATCATTAAAGTACCTTCGCATCGAATATTTTCAACATCGAGTACTCAGAGTTTACGAATAATACGTTGTGAAGGAGGTGACATGGTTATATTCTTAGTTAAGGCTCAGTTAGCGAAGGTTATAACTTCTAGACTAATTGTGTAGATGGTGAAGGCATATATAGTATTGCTCCGTCATTAGAGACTAAGTTGAGGGTTCTCTATAGTATAATATTAGACCATAGATAAAACAGAACAAGCTGCGGGAATATTTACGAAATGCATTTCTCAATTCTCCCGACTCTACTGATTGTCACCAGTGTTTCCGCCGTGTCGCTGTCAGATATCTCCCCTCAACTACAGGGTATCAAGCCCGGTGACACAAGGTTGCGGTTCGGCCCACACCGAGTAAATATCTTGATGTCCATCCGACCTCCTCACATCAAAACAATTCAGCATTGAGTGTTCCTCAGCGCTTGACGAAATAGCAAAGGAAGTAATTGCAGCTTGCCGGCAAGCGTTCGTAGGCCCCGACTCTCTCTTGAGACGAGTTCTCCATGGAGGCCTTGTGTGGGGCCACCACCTCATCTGTCTCCTCCACCACTTGCTTGACCGATAGAACCTCTGTCACCGCCGCCGCAACGGTAATCACCCCCACCACTTCAGACTCAGCGTCGACTTTGAGTATGAGCCTTATCAAAAGCGCTACGATGACAACCCGAGCGCCTAGCTTCTCCGGAGCAATTACCTTCTCGACTTTCGAGCGTCCTGCTGGGGGCTCTGGCCTCCCTGACATGCTACCGCTGGATGATTCTCCAGTACTCACAGGTCCCTTCTATACCCCCGATCCATCCGTCACGCAGATCATCTACAACCCCAACTCCATGGCTACTACTGAATCATCTAGGACCGCCACCACTTGTACCACCCCCGACAGAGGAAGTGGAAACGGCACTCCTTTCGCTATTGGCAGCACCAATTTCGCTCTTTCATCCTCCATCAATTTCCAGAGGAGTGCTTAGGCAGTTTTCCTCCTCTTAACTTCATTCCATAGTCTTTGGTCTATTCAGTTTATCAACCACAATATTCATGCATAGCAGCGTTTTTTATTGCATTTTTCCTTTTTTTTATATCCTCTTCTCTTCATTACCCTTTCCCCCCATTCTTTTTACTTATTTTTATTTTTATTTTTATTAGTTAGCATTGGCAAGCGAACGTAATTCTCTGGAATGGCAGGGGGCTGGGTGATGGTTGTAACGAACTGGGTTTTGATATAGTGGCTATAACCCTATTTTTTAGTGTATTGAGGTGAGAAAAATTTGTAAATCTTGTCGAATAGAGATTAAAGGATGAGGGCTGGGCTCGGCTCTATATCGCGTATCATACTGAAATTTGGTTGGTAGAAAAGTCTTTTCTTTTATTCTGTCCCGGAGTGGAAGGTAGTGGACTTTGTATAGATGGTCGGGCAGAGGAATCGAAGGTGAAACTGTTGCTGACCCTTGGTATATAACTTGAATGGTTGATCATTATCAGGAAACCAATGCACCGTATTGTACTTGTAGACTATACTATCTCACTCATTTGTGTCATGGAAACTGTGGGAGCTTGTTTTTGCAAATATTCTACTCGGGAATCTGTGCAAGACTTTCAGAGAAGATTTCCCGTCACGTCTTCGTCCCCCCGCCTTCCTACTCATTCGTATGCCATATATTCAAACCTAGACGCTAGCCCCTACAACCCAAAATCTCAAAGCTCGGGTAGAGGGAAGAGGGGAGGAAGAAGCATGAATTCTACTGGCTCACTCCTACCTTGTACAGTAGTCCTCCCAAAGGGAAAAACAAAACCGGCAACCCGACTAGAAAATACCCAAGTATCAAACGTGGACATTCCATAGCTCACACGAGCCTCGCTTTTATCACCAAGTATCCATATGGCACGATGATAAGTTATGCCTGCCCACTCGCCCCCGAAACCTTTAGGCACAAGGAGGATCGGGGGGTTGCTCCGCTGTTGGCTACCAGTTTTATATCTGTAGGGCAGCGGGGAAGAAGATAGTAAATCTTGATTCCGGCCCATTAGAGTATCGATCGCCCAATTCACAAAATTAATGAGTCCCTCGGGGGTAATCAGATCAGGTTCATGATATATATCAGCACATATAGTATTTCGAGCGGATACCTCGACCCCAATTAGCACAGTTATGATACCTAGCCTGTTGACGAGTTACGAGCGGTGCGCTACCAATCAACTAAAACACTACAGGACCAGAATATACAAAGGAAAAAAGTGGCGGGTTTACTTGTGCAGAGTGGGTGCTATGGAGGGTCCTAGGAAGGAGCTAGTCATCCTATGTCACTCGCTACTACTACTCTTCGCCAGGTAAGTTTACATATACGAGTACTAGCTACTATACGGTAGCAAAATGATACAAAAACACCTATGTATACAAACATGAAAAAACGACTTTAGGTCACAATAGAAATATGAGAGGCGGTATAGGAGAAGGGTTTACAGAGGCAGGAGACTAGGAGTGGAGGGTAGGAATGTGAGAAGCGGTGATTTAAGCCTGTTAAGCACTGGGCCGGAATATCTAGAATCTAGTTTGGGGTCTGGTCTTTAGTACTATGATGCTCTCTGGAATCATAGGTGGCGGGGGTGATTTAATATGTATGCTAGATTATGTTGTAATTCTCCGAAGCTGCTCGGCATGCTCACTATATCTATCGGACCTGCACATAACCCACGGGCACGCACACATCCTATCTAGCAATGGTTTAGGCAAAGAGGCCCATCGCATATGCGCTATGGATAGATACACCCTCCGGGAGCAGTTCTTTGATGCTGCTCGGCATGTTACGCCTACAGCGTTATCGTTCTACAACCCTTCAGATATGCGCTTGCGATCAGTGAAGACAGAGTCGGATGCGAGTAGGTTACGGAGCCTGAAGGGTTTTTCTTTATCACGATTGTTCTTTTCTTTGTTAGCATTATTGCTTTTTTGCGGAAGCAAAGAGGGAACCTGCGTGGAAGAAAGGAGGCCGGCATGGAGGAAAGGGGACATGCGTGGAAGAGCGGGCATGCATGGAAGAGCGTGGATCTATTGGGTGATCGGTGGAAAGATAGGACTCGGAGAATAGAAGAAAGACATTGCTGTTTTCTTACTTATACTCCTGTCTTTATCGTTAGTTAGTTAGCATCGAGCATCGTGAGTTGAGAGTGTGAGAGTGTGTTTAATGAAAAGTTTTCTTCCCCGCTTCTTAGTTGCTGTGCGGTCTGTCCCCTAGTGTTGTGTTTATCTTGGCGTTTCGTATTTCGTTTCACCCGCCATCACTCGCCTTTTATAGCTGCCGTTTTCGCTGTCTAGCCATGGCCGATTTTTACTAGATTATGTATAGAGTTTGGTTCTATATATTAGGAGTTTTTTTTCTGGGTGGATGTACGGAGTATGGGTGGTCTTTCGGGTTCCGGCTTGGGCTCGCGGCGGGGGGTGGGGTATATAGACGTGATTCTCACTAAATTGTGACCACTAGAATACTTTGGTTAACATCTAACTTTCTATCGCTTTTCACGGATTGCCAGGAGTATTTGAACTTTATCTTTTTCTATCTCTATAGCTAAATATCCTTCACATCTATACTTCATATGAGTGGAAGGGGAAAAAAGGGAATTGTGGAAAGATTAAACTAATCGATGTACAAAGAGGATAGGCAACCAGAAACAAGGGAAAAATGTAAATATGATGGAAATTTCAAAACTACTGGCTTATCAATGTAATAGAAATATTCCCTACTAATGCGGAACTCTGGACTATAAACAGAAAATGGTAAATCCTGAATTGACTACATAGGAAAATCTTCGTAGAGGCTTGGACAGAGATTATCTGCGACCGAAGGAGAAATATTTAAGATGGGATTCTAGCATCGGTATATTCCGGGAGGAAGGGAAAGTGGGAATTAGAGCAAGGTGGAGATTGGAACGGCGGAAGGAGGCTAGGCGGGGGTGGGAGGGAAAGCAGTGGGGGTGACGGGCGGGTTGTGGAGCTGTTGCGGCCCTTGTGGGGGTGGCGCATAGGTTATCCGCGATGAAGGCAGTGAGGGGAAATGGCTCCTCGGTCTTATGACAGGCTAAGGGCAATAGATTCTGGAGGCTGGAGTAGCGCTAGCACTCCTTTGTGCCCATTATTGATAGCCCAAAATAGTGGTGTTTCGCCGTCTTTATCTGGATTGTCGGGGCTGACGTCCCGTGCGAGGAGCATTTTCACCACTCCCTCGTGCCCATTCCGAGCAGCCCACCAGAGCGGTGTTCAACCGGAGATACTTTGTTTGTCGGGGCTGACGTCGTCTCGTGCGAGTAGTACTTTCACCGCTCCCTCTTGCCTCTTTGAAGCAGCACACCAGAGCGGTGTTCGGCCCTGGTCATCTGGTTTGTCGGGGCTGATGTCGTCTCGTCCGAGTAGTATTTTCACCACTCCTTCGTGCCCATTCCCGGCAGCCCACCAGAGTGGGGTTTGGCCGTCTTTATCCGGTTTGTCGGGGTTGACACAGTCTCGTCCGAGCAGTATTTTTACCACTCCCTCGTGCCCATTGTAAGCAGCCCACGAGAGTGGGGTTTGGCTGTCGATATCGGGGCTGTCGGGGTTGACGTCGTCTCGTCCGAGCAGCATTTTCATCACTCGCTCATGCCCTTTGTAAGCAGCCCACGAGAGTGGTGTTCGGCCCATGTTATCTGGTTTGTCGGGATTGACGCCGTCCCATCCGAGAAGTATTTCCACCACGACCCTGTGGCCATTCTGAGCAGCCCAATGGAGTGGTGTACTTCCTGTAAAGTCTATTTGGTTGATATCGCAACTTTCAACCTCTACCAAGCTAGCTAAAATCTCAATAATCCCGAAGAAAGATGCACAATGTAGACCACTGAACCCGGAAAATTTGTCCACATCAACGCCCCATATATCCTCTGCTTTCAAGAGAATTTTAGTGGAGATGTGGCTGTTGTAGTCATCAAACAGCTCTAGCGCAAGCTGTTTCGCGCGATCTGAAAGGTCCCGTTTTGCGTGAAATCCCCAATATAGAGAGGAATATTCGAGAAATGGTGTGTCTTGGAGGTCAGGGGAGTGGCTGCGAGGAAGGGCCTTGATCTGTTGGGAATTCAAGTAAGTCAAGCAGGCTTCTGCGATTGTCGAGTGAGCCGAGCCGAAAAGGTCGGGATGAGCTCGGAGGTATTCTTGAAGCGTAAAGTGGATTAACCGGACCGTGGAAGCCTCGTTTTCTACCACAACGAGCCCTTGACAACAGGCTAGTAATGTACCTATTGAAGGAACATTGTCGGTATTGAGATTCGCCGACCCGATTTCGATTGCTAGGGCGTAACACAATTCATCGGCCTTTAAGAGTCGCTCCGCATGAGATATCCACATTAAAGCCGCCATTCCAAGCCTCGCTTTCTCCTCCCCATGTTTCTTTATCCGACCAAGCGTTGCACCATAAGCATCCCCCAACCCTAAGCCATCGGTCATTGCGCTAAGCTTTTGTCGCCTGCGATGAATTGTGGTCTCCCGCAAGACCACATCGATGTTCGGCCTAACCAGTAAGAATCTAGATATTTATCTGTCAGTGCATGCTTGAGGTAGCGGGTGTTGTTGTTTCTGCATACATTTCTGAAACATCTTCGGGAATTTTCTTCAGGATCTCTGCCTCCAAACTAGTATCCATCGCATCCGGGGTTGTGTCCTCTCCCAACCTAGAGTGAAGATACCTTATAATATCGTCTCTCTTGGTGCTTATGGAGAGACTCGTCACTCTTCCGGCAAGGCGCCTTGTAATATCGGGTCCGATGTGTGGTCTTCCAGTCACAAATATTCTAGTGCCAGGAGACTTTTGGAGAATTTGGGCTAGCGAATCAAGAAGCTTGACTCGATGTTCTGGCACACATTCGTCGAGAGCGTCGATGCATATGAAAGTGCGCTCTTTGGAAGAGGCGGCCCGCAGCACCCCCACAATGTCGGACAGCCGAGGTCCCCGCCCTCCAAGGGCTCTTTTTTGTTTTTGGTATGCTCGCGATATCTCCTCCGGGATCTCCTCCAGTCCGCCAACTACCTGTTTCAGCAGGGCACCCATCGTACTCGCGGGAGACTGGTCGTTTTGGGCGGCAAAGTCGAAATAAAAGCATGCGACCGTAGCATTTTTATCTCCATCTTGATCGCATAAGGTGTCTATCACTAGTGAGCTAACATTGTGGCTGGTCAGCGCTTGCCCTTTTCCTCCATTGCGCGAGGTTCGTCTTTGTTACCTAATGTACGTTTTGCCGACCCCCGGATTTCCATGCAAAACAAAACTCCGTTATCAGATTCATCTCCCCCACTACCAGCGCACCAACTTCTATATTCCTCAGTTTCTAACAGCCATTCCCCTATATCTTCGACTCGGCGATCTTGGATATCTTGATGGCGTGACTTTGGATCTAGTGGAGATAGCCAGGCTAGGATATTAGATCGATCATCGGCAACTATAAGATTGTTAACGGTGTTAAAAGAGTTGATATTATGACTAGAATGCGACATTCTCTCGTTTTCGCGGTTTAGGATATTGTAGATGATGGATGATGGAGAGAGTTGGCTACTGGAATCCTTAAGGGCTGAAGAAAAGCGGGGTCACTTGTGCAACCTCACCACCGCCTCAGGACCGCCCAATCAATCTCCCCTAGATTTGTGTCAACAGCACCCTACCTGTGCCTACCACATCAGGAGCGCGAAATACCACACTTGTTTAAGCACTATCGTGCTCCGTCCGCAGTAATGCTTACCAAAAATCTTGGGCTGCTGCGCATGTGTGCCCTGTAGCGCATATAGTTGAATATTATCCACTAGGCCAATATATATGCATGCGACTATTAAATATCGAGCCTTAATGAACCAGATGAAAAACCTTTGTTGCATATCGCCTAACTTAAAGAATCACAGCATAGCTTTTCCCGAGGCCGATGCAGGCGGGAAGGCGCTCTCGTACCGGGTTCCGGGAAGTTAAGGATAATCCTTTTGCTATTCGTTTCGACCGCCAAGTACAGCGCTCGTGCAGCACATAGGGGTGGTATTATAGGTTGGTATAATAATTTCTCATCATAACCCATCCCCGTGCTCAAGTGACTGAATGATCAGGGCATAAATTTGTTGAAACAGTTCGACTAACCTACGTAGGAATCCGGAGGGTCGTTGACGAATAACATTCTATCCAAGCTTTGGCTAATGATGCAGGATCCAAGACTTAGCCTACGGCTGAAAATAACTAGCCGAGATAGTAGAGTAAACCCTCTATGAACAACCCCGCCAAGAATCACCGCATCGCCTACAATCGTAGCCAATTATACCCCAAAGCATGAATAAAACTAATGGTTGATAGAGTGCGTGCGGAAAAGGCCATAACGGTGCTTTAGTCGGTCCATACGGACTGAAGCAGTTGTGTTTTTTACAGTTACGATTTACTGTACTATATCAGTTTCCAACAGGGAACGTTCTATGCAGCAAAAATGTGGAAGGTCATTGGAGGTCCTCATCAAGCGTGGGGTAGAGAGGCGACCGCAGGCTCGGCCGTTAGTAGGCGCCTGGAGGGAGGAGTAATAAACGCGGGTGAGTATCGCGCAGACACAAGATCATGGGTGTGCGTTATATCAGTTCCAAGGCCAGAAGTTTTATAGTCATCGGGTGTCACTCGTTACTCCTGGTCTTCAATGGGAAAGATACATATCTACAGTAACACCGCCATCCGTCCCAAGACAGATAAAAAGACTGCTTTGGATATCAATATGTATATGAGTGAAGCGTTCATAAAGGTAGGAGTAGCGAGCAGGATGGTGAGAAGCCGCAATTCAGGACTTTAGAGTATTGCACAGATTAACTCCTCATTTGCAGGTGGGAATAGTTTTTCGGAATCTGGTTTAGAGTCTGTTCCTCCCTAGTATTACTCTCGAAAATCGAAAGTGGTGCAAGTGATATACAGTGTATCTAAGGCCACGAATGGGCCTTGTTCCATTAGGGGGGGGTTTTCTTGTGTTTTGCAAGGTTTTGATGAATGGAGATATTTTTTTAGGGTTAGGAGGTTCTTGCTATATTATACGTTGGTTTTTCCTAGGTGGGTGGGGGTGGGAGGCGTGGGTCGTCATCAAGACTCGGATTCGGGCTCCCGCGGGGGGTAGTGGCGCACAGCCATGACCCCCCCATTCGTGCCACGGACCGGTGAGAGTTGTTTCTTTTGCAAATATTCTGCTCTAGAATATGCGTAACACTTTCGGAGAAACTTCCCCGTCTTGTGTTCATCCTCCCATACTTCTTACTCGCACGTGTGCCATATATAACGCTTATACCTGTGAAGACTTGCGCTGGTAATACACAGATGCATGCTCGTCGGAAGTCTTTCCAGATCGGATACAATTGGGATATGCTCCTTAACCGGAAGACTGTCGATATATTCTCCTGTTGGACGGCGATGGCGTTTTAGGGGCATTAGGAGGCAGAATATCGGTGAGTAGGACAAATGTTCTAGCAATTATAGTGAACCTCTCCCTAATCTTTGTTTTCTGACCCCGATGCCGGGAGTCTCATTCATGGAAACAACCAGAACAGAAAAAAATAGCCCCCCAACCAAACATCAAAAGGTTATATCATACTGTTCGAGTACCCGTACCAGACTCCAGCCACCCAATTTTCCCATTACTGAACTTTCCCCCATAAGAAACCAATCAATCATCCTGCTCTTCACACACCACACACCCACACAGAAACCCATATTCCCCCATCAATGCCAACCTCCGATTCCTAGTCCCCATCCTCCAATCTGGTCTATAACAATGGGTGATTTCCTCCCCTTCCTATATAACACCCCAGACCAGCATCACCAAACATTAGCAATCTCCCCCACCATGGCCCCACAAAGGAAAGAAACCCAAACCTCTACCCTCCTCCCACTCCAAAATTCAATCCTCCCTGAACCTCCTCTTTCTCCCCCTCCCTCCCACCTCCAGTAGGCATTCTCACCCCCATCGCAAGAGTGATTAATCCTACTAGCAAGTGGAAATACAGCATTCTCAAGTCCGTCCGGAGTCAGCATGAAATTGTTACATTTCCACGCACCTTCCACACCCGCTTCCAGGCCGCCGGCGAGGGAGAGAAATAGGGTCTTTGATTCCCCGGATAGCGCAGCGAATGCTGCGTCCACTAGTTCGGATTTCCCGGTTTCGGAGGAGTGGGTTATCATCAGGAGTGGTGGTTCGGAGAATAATAGGGTGTTTGCTGGGATGGTGCTCGTGGCAATTGCTCCTAGGCCTTTATTTGCCAGTGGGATGATTTTGAAGTAGGAGTTTGGTGGTTCCTGGGCTGTGGGGGTTGTCGCCATGGAGGGAGGGAAGTTATTGTCGGTTTCGGTGGATGGGCAAGTGGAAGATAGGATGATTCTTCTCGGTTCCGCTTTATCATTTATGTTTGCCGGGTTCTTATCGGTTGTACGCAGGGTTCAGGGACACGTACCTGAGTCTAGCTTTGATATGATACCTAGATGCGGACTAGCGGGCATGTACCCGAAGTCATAGATATCACTCGAAATTTGGGTTCAATAGAACCGATCCCCCCAAGAAGAGCCCTGCCAGACAAAAAACCAAGGCCCTATTCGGCACGCAAGAATAATGCCATTTTTCTGGCATTTTGTCTCAAACGAATTATTGCAACATTGCACCTTTCTGATTATAGTTCAACTAACACTCCTCCATCGCATTTTTCTTTCAATTACAATAGCTAGAATGGCAGCTCTTATCTAGACCCAGATATTTTTATACCCACTAGTCAAAGTGGCTTGAGCTTTAGCGAAAGCTATCTACCTTCTTGCTAAACACGCGTATCACGCTTTTCCCCAAACATTAACAGTTGGCTAGTTTAACCAAGTTACCGTATTCACTATATACAAGACCTACCAGAATTTCAGAGTCAATTTATCATACCATGCCCAGCGAGAATAGTAACCCAGATACCCCCAAAAGGGTGGTACTCCCAGAATGTCAACAGAAGAGAATTTGTCAAAATCCAGGGTTACAGACTATCATACTTCGCAGGGACTTATTTCAAGAAGTTTCTAAAGCCTTTTAAGAGGTGATAGATTCCCCTGCCAAGCTCGCTTGTTCCGTTGCTCTCAGAGTTTTTAATCTCACCAGGAACAATTAGATCTCCCGTCAGTATCGCTTTTCTGGGGATATTGCGGATGTATGGGTTACACAGAGCAAGGGATTGGTAATTTTTTGGCAGCGGTAGAGCGCTATCATACGATACTTGAACTATACTATACCGTGCTGTACATGCATCATAGCTCTGAAGCAACACGTCGCAATCCTTAGCCAAATATTGGGAGTCGGGAACATTTCTCCTACATACGGTGCCGTACTCCAGTGCAGCCCCTACTCAGTGATGTTGCTGAGTCAGCCCCCCCGAATCACTGCCATCCAACATCTAGCCCATCCTGAACATAAACAAACAAAAACCCCCAATTGCGATAAAGATTATAGTATCTAAATAATATACCGGAGGGTTAAAATTCAATAGCTACTACTTGTACTGTGAACCTGGAAATAGAGAAATAGAGTTAACAATTAAAAATAAAAAATAAAAAATAAAAGAATCCATAGTACCGTAAAGTATAATAGAGGCAAAAGGATGATACACAAAGTATTTTATTCTTTTTTCCCCCCTATCTCCAGGTTTTGTATGATAGCTATTTTACTTAACAGCATTTTTATCGCCCAATTGAACTTTGGTTTTTCACAGTTTGGGATGAGCTAAAAACTGCGGCTGTGGTTGCTAGATGTGCTGACTCAGCAGCATCATGGAGCTGCACACATTATGTGGAACCTTCAGTTTACCGGTCTAATCAAATTCCACAATTCTTATCTTCACTTTCCTCCGGGTGCCTGCCCTCACATGTCACACTCACATGTCACAACCAGACTTGGAATACACGAATATAGTTTATATCGCCCGCTTAACCACCTGGGGCTTACTTTCTACCCTTGCCCAACAAGCGGGAGGAAATAGGCCAACAATGCCGGAATCTAGCTCTATACTACCCTTACTACTGCTTCAAACGAATAATATTCAATCCATCAAAAGCGGGCAACAGAACCTGCTCCAATTGCTCATTGTCCCTCACAAACTTGTTAAATTCATCAATATGTTCATAACCCATGACGCCCCCCGGGTTCGAATTCGCGGCATGTGGGTTCTTGTCTGTAGCATCCGCGACAAGCCCCTGCTTGAGGGCGTTATCAGCAACTACGATGCCGCGGGCGGATAGAAGGTTGCGGGAGAGGATGGTTTTGAGCGCGGGAAGGTAGCCATCTTTGTTAGCATCGAGGAAGATGATGTCGAATTGGTCCACCGGGAGAGATTGCAAGGTCTCAACCCCGTCGCCCTCAAAGAAGGTCACGAGTTTGTTGAGGAACCCGGCTTCAAGAAGGGTGGCTTTGGCAAATTCGGTGTGAGGGCCGGGAATATCACAGCATACGAGCTTCCATCCATCAGTTCCAATCGCTCATAAAAGAGTTAAGGAAAGGAGAGGAAGGAAGGAAGAAATTACCTTGGCGCCCTCCTGTCCTTTAATAGCTTCCGCCCAGGCCAACGCCGAATACCCAGTAAAAGTCCCAACCTCGAGCACCTTCTTAGCTCCAATCAACTTTGCCAAAAACAACATGAATTGCGCCTTTCCTCCCCGCCATATTAGCATCCTACCTATCACCCCATAAGGAAGGAACATACCTGAAGAGTATTAACCATCATCCCGGGATCCATTCCGACCCTGTTTGCGAAATCTATGGACCTTGCCCGGTGCTGCTCCACGACTTCTGGCAAAGGCGTGGAATGCGCAATGCTATACTCGTGTACGGCTTCGGTGACGTGCGCGTTTGGGTAGAGTTCTGTTGCGGAATACATTGTGTTTAGGATCCGGGTGGTTTCGAACGGTATATCGATGTCTGTGTTTTTTCCTTGATGAAGGTTGGGGAGCGGAAGAGAAGAGAGGTGAGGGAGAAGTGTTTATAAGGTATTCGTACCGCACTCAGTTGGCTAGTATTTGTGAACATGACTGCTATTCAATAACCCTAAATTTCGTGCCTTTTTGCTTGGGTCTAGGTGGCATGCGATAGCGATTGTGTTCACAAACGTTGCCCCATCGCGAGTATCCTACCGCAAAAGCCCTCACTACTTTATACTTTCTTATTCCTAATCTTAAACACCCCGAGAACGGAAGCATACCACAGAATATCAAAGGAGCCCCCCCTTCCCCCCACTCCATCATCAGCTCCCCAAGGCCCTGCAGTACCGGTAGCGCAGGCTGTTGCAAACCCGATTTTTCTACAGAGGGTGTGCAGGTGTCCGGCCTGTGGGCTCACCCACATCCTCCCACGCCATGAAACAGAAAAACAAAAAACCCAAGAACGAATAAGGAAGCCCACTGGAGACCTTTCTTTTTTTTTACCTCCCTCCTTCCCTTTTGTTCCCATCCATGACCAAGGAAGCCTAAGGAGGTCCTTACGAATCCCCCCCACACACGCGCAGTACCAGCACCCGAGAACAAAATCAGTGCATCGCAGAGTACTTGCAGGGTACGGCAAGGCATGCGGGAATTCGGTATGGTTTGATGTGACGCATTACCGGTATTGACCATCCCCAAACGCAGACGAGGAGTTCGTTTGCTTGTTTGAGATTCAAATTTACAGTTGCAGCAAGTTGATTGTGGCCCATGATTGGTTTCTCTTATTCTACCTTATGTCTTATTGGGGGGGAACATCGAGGACTGGAGCTTTTTATAATCTGATTCATACCACACAGTGCGGACACCTGAGCATTCGATTACCCGCAACGATATCACTTATCTGTTGATGTGATACCGGTTTTTGCGATGTTGTCATGCGGCTGAGGTGTAGCCAAGAAAGAAAAAGGGCAGCTCGGCCCCGGCTAGCGGGGGAATGCCTCATAGACTAAGCGATCTCTTTTATCTTTCTAGGCTAGGCTAAACTACTTACTAGCTTGCTTACGGTACTTTTTCTGATTGGATCGGTGGATTTTATTTATCCTATTGCAAGAACTACACTATTGCGAGGACGTTCGAGTTACCTCCTCTTGTGAGGCTATATCGTATTTTTTCTTTTTGCTCGCCTCGACTAAAGGCTGAAGGAGAATCTTTTCGTATTGTTTTTTCCCCTTAATCCAAAGGGGGAAATTCTGGACGTCCTAGCCTCATTCTCAATTATCTCAGTCCTTTCCGGCGCAATTGATACAGGAATTACGGGCAACGAGCGGCTTGACCTCCGGTGCAAGTAAGAGGTTGCCGATATCTTATCGCTACATACTTGTGCTTAATTTGTCGGCGGCTGTGGAACCTAACTTACCTTAATTCAAGAGAAACCAAACATGGTCCTAATTGTGGGACCGCAGTTCCCCTCCCTTTCCAGAATACATAAAAGCACAGCTAGTTTGTCCAACAACATGCACCCCCAGGGGAAATAAATAAAAGATAAACCAAATTGATCATAGCCCTTTTCCTAGTTTCCAAAGCCGGAATTAGGCCACGGTATCGAATATACCCCCGTCCAATTAGCGAACCTAAATCCAACATTTTCATCCCATTGTCCTTGAAAGTGGCAACACACTTTCCCTGCTTCCTGCGGCTCATGGTGCCCCTTTCCCTCCCTCTCTTCCTATTCTAGCGGGTGCAGTAGACTATCAAATCGGAGTCGGAACAAAAATGGGAGGACCAGATTGGTGGCTTGATGGCTGGGTAGGGAAGACTATATGGTAAGCCACCCAAAGGACTTGTTCCCTTTCCAAGTCCAAATCCATGGTAAGGATATACTTTCGGTATTTGGGGCACGTTTGGGTTGGTAGGCTCTTTAATTGCTGCGCTTGAGGGGCTATATGGCGGAGGAGCAGTGAGAGGAAACCAGTTCACCATCGAAAACCCATGGGAAGGCTAGAATGAATATTCTGAGGGAAGCTGCAACAGGGCAGACGTCGGGATTAATATAAGGAGGCATCAGCAGCCAACTCGCGATACTAATAGCCCCGGTGATGATTCTATTGATCAGGGGTGGCTACGCCAAGGAGAGCTCTGCTGACATAGTTTACGGCTACACCCGCGAGCGCTGCCTAGGAGGCACTATAAATAACCAGGCGAGAGTGATGAATTGGATCCATCTCCTTTTCCACCTAAACGGGGCGTTAGGCTGCCTACCTACCAAGATCAAACTTCTCACTCACTGCCCCCAAGTGCTACTGAGGGCCGGGGTACTCGAGGAGAAAGAAAAAAAAACCTTTGTTTAAGCCACTCGGAAACCCGGCAGAAATGGAGGCAACAAGAAATATCTGTTACAGAGAGCGGGGTATGATATGTCAAGTGCAATGTCCCCCGGAAAAGTGAAAATGCGACATTCCGATACACTACGAATACCGACTATTTGCGCAGATAATGAAAACCATTCGTACTCATGCCAGGACATCCCAGGCATGGCGCCTTTGTTATGTACCAAACATCCAATCTAATTCATTAACGAGCACTCATCGTATCATCACTAACAGCCCGGTTGATGTTCTTCTTGCTCGAATCGAGAAAGCAGAACACGATCTAAGTTATCAAACACCTCATCAGCACCCGCTCCTCCCCTCCCCCCAGAAATCGGGGAAACTCACACAAATCCACAGCACAACCCCTTTCGTAAATTTACCTCCAAGCCCCCCACGGTGCCCCCCCTGGCCATCATCGCAAACACCGAGACATGTCACATCGTACCATACCTTCTTCCCCAACAGGTTCAAATTCAAAGGCCGGTTGATGGTCTCGGCTGCGTTAATGCTTGATCTTTGCAGGCGGTGAGAAATTCCTCTGTGTCATTCCTTCCTTTACACTTGTATTTGCTATCTGGTGGGTGACATCCTGTTAGCTGAGATATCTTAACCCAGTACATAAGGTAATAGCTATATAGCATAGAAACGTCGTTTGATGTTTTACCGATGGGTGGGTTTGCATCGCATTGTGAGGATGAGAGTAGCGTACCCGTATGGGACCCGCCGGTCTAGCGCAAGTTTTTATAGATATTGTATGATCGCTCACGTGAACTGCTCGGGTTAGGGATGGTGGGGTTGGTGGGTTTTACACGTAAATTTACCGTAACACAGTAAATAATATCGTTATCGGTAGTTCATTATCAGATCATCAGCGGCAATTGCGAAATCGACCCACACGTACGGTGAAGTTTAGTTTGACGGGTTCCCAGAATTGCGAATGTCGGTACCGGTACCGGTTAGTGAGATCCAACAAACTCACCACGCTCAGGCTTCACCGTGTCAGGAAATCACTAATCCTTCTTAGGGGGGGTTTGTCTTTGAGCACGGAGATTAGGGATCTAGCCAAGATAGTCCATGAGATATTACGGCTATGTGGTTGGATCTTGGTTTGGAGTGCTTGCTTGCTTGCTAGGGTATCGGTCGGTTAGCCTGCCGGTACAGTACTACACTGTACCCGCATTTTTGGAAAGCGCTCGCAGATAGCAAACAGAACTATCCCAACTTGAACAGACATCGCATAACCACCCATATCTTCATTATCGAGTAGGTAAATTAAAATCTGCGAGATGTGTTAAATGTGTAACATATAAGGGTATTTATTAACTTCGATAACGGTAATGTTACACATTTTTTACTATGATACCGATAAATGTTTTGAACCTGCATGGTACACTGCTATGCGGGTTTCTGGGGAAGACGCTTGAGCCGTTTGGTGCCCTTCGGTAGTAATCCCCTTCTGTCAAGATACCAGTTTTACCTGGCAGATATTTTGCTACTCTGTTTAGCAAAAAAAATTCTGGATGATATGTGGGGGCTTTGTTTGTACTCGATCGATGCTAATGCACAATATAAACTTTTATTCTTATTCCAAGCAAAGATTATGAGAAGTAGAGAAACCAGGACTGAGCTGTATTAGAGCTTCCACTCCTAACAGGCACTCCATCTTGGTTGGACGAGGTGGATACTAGGTTTGCTTTTCAGTACCATACCTACTTATGCTCGATAATATTATGTAAATATTTAATTCATTCAACTTCCTATAGGATTGTTTTTTTCCGGGAAAGATCTTCTCTTCAATCACCAGGCTTACAGAGTGAAAAGTATTTTAATACCTAGTGTCACCAAGGAGCTCACCCACAGTATTTCCTCAGGAGCTTGCCAGAAGCTTTTTCTTACGGTAGGCATTCAACGGGTTTCATTATTTTAGCCCGATTTCTCATCCTAGGCATATATCCAAGGCATTCCACCCAGCCCGCAAATAATATGCCCAGACCCTCTCATCTTCAGCTCCAGTAATCACAAATTCTCACTCGTGTTGGCCTTGTGGCTTGTCGCCTATCCCCCCCCCCCTCACCCTGGCGTTTGAGCAAACACACCGGAGGAAAGAAAATGATAAAAAACCGTGTAGGAAAATCCAAGACATCATATTATAAGAGAACAAACGGAACATAAGCGGAATTATCCATCACCTAAGCCACTATTGAGCAAAATACTGCTCCCTGCATGGTACTGAAAACCTGAAAATTGACATGAGCATCTTCCGGTTGATGTCTGTGGGGGCTTGAAAGCAAACGGCAACTCTTCATTCAGACTATGATAGCAACGGTAACGTACCTGAGAGCATACCGAACTATACGGCACAGCTAAATACTTCGTGAGTGGCACAAAACCGTAGTCAAGATTGTCCTGCGTGGTTGCTTCTTCCCTAAGACATTCCCAACACTTGCTCAATATTTCGTTGTGCCGTACAGTACAACACCTTTCGGTATGCCCTCAAGTCCGTTACAGCCATACGTAGGAGCACGATACACGGGTAGACGCAATGCCATAGAGCGGAAAGGCCCTGATTATGAAACACACGACGGAAGGCTAAGCCCGGGTAATTTCGACATGGGTTATTATTGAACAATCCATCACGTAGGGCACGATAGGAGAACGAAGGATGCCTGCCCTATGGGAACTGGGGGGCTGAAGACCCTGGGGCAAATTAGCATAGCTACGAGGGGGGATCTGACTCTGGACCTCACCTTGGGGTGGGGTTCGCGATCGGCGGGGTAGTAGATAAAAGAAAATCAGAAAAAAATATTTTGTTTCTTTTAGTTTGGAAGAAACAAGCTACTGTAGATCTTGAATGCTATAATAACAGACTCTCTAAGACGGAGATCACTGAACTAGTTCTAGATATTAGGTGGCACCTCAAAGATGTACCGTACGGTGCCTGGGGATTACCAACGACCTGATAGGTGCTGGCCTATTTGTCCTGGGTAGCTAAGAATATAGCACTTTCCAAGGCATAAAATTTCAACGCCATAAATGTGAGATTGTGAAACATTCTAGAAGAGCCTAGAGGTGAGGTCCGTGGGGACTGGTTGTTGTCCTCGACACCGTGGGAGCCTGACACCACAACATACCGTATAACCCCCTCAAATGTGCTCTTAGCAACAGCTCTCAATTCGGACTATGAAGATTAGGCAGGAGGTGCCCGCAAGCCCAATTCTTCTGTCTGCATAGCTGCGGCAACCCCGTCATATACATTGGGGCTTAGGAAAGGAATCTGCCAACCACAAACGCGGAGGCAATCTATTTCTTTGCATATCGCACGTGCTGATCCGGGAAAACACTTGTGTGATCCTCGTATCATGCATGCATTGTAGCTCATGGATGGAGAGTGTACGAGTACAAGCGCAAGTACCGGTATCCTATGGAGGCTGAATATTGGGGGATTTACTCTTAATCCCGGTAGCTTGAGGCATAATAGTACCAATAACATAGTAGCAAGCCCGTTTGAATCACAAATAAAAAGGGGAAGCATGTGCAGTTCCTTCTGCCAAGTATTAGTTCTCATCGATTTGTAGGTATACACCTCCTCCTATTCGATCATTACCGCAAGCCCTCTAAAACCACCCCTTGTCGTGATAAACTGCGGGAGCCTAATGGATCTTCACATACACGAGTACAAGTGCGAGTACAGTCCAAAAATAGCCAAGGTAGCAATCCAGGGAATCAGATGGTTGTCATGGCAACTATCAAAACTCGCTTAGTTAAGGCGCCAAGGCGGGGCTGGATCGATAGCGAAAGGTGCCGCAAGCGGGATCGATGCTTCACAATCAACAACGAGAGCCAGCAGCTGGCAAGACTACCGCCGTACCAGAAGCGTATCTCGCGTTTCTTTCTATGCCCTTCGTCCTCCGCCCTTTCCCCTTCATTCCTTTCTATATTGAAGTTTGTGCCACGTCCACCCCCCCCTCCACCATTCTCCCATCTCCCTCACCCTGCGCCCCTCTACATCCGTGAGCCTCGCTAGGGTACACGACCGTAACCTTTCCCTGGATCCACAAAAGTTTCACCCACTCGCTGATCGTCTCTTGCCCCTCCTCCACACACACACCCACAGATACACGGAGACACACACACACACACACGCTCCCTCCCTCCCTCCCTCTATCCTTCTCTTTCTCCTTTTCCTTTTTCTCATCACTATGACACCTAAACCCAAGAGGCCTCACTCACCAGACGAAGACAGCCTCGACAAACCATCCTTACCTCCTCCTTCTTCGGGTGTTACACGGGGAAGCTCAAAAGCTAAAAAGCGATCCAAAATGGATAGTGCATCGGTATGGATAGCGGATAGCTCATATAACTCTTGAGGCCTTGCTAACATTTTATTTTAGGCATCTGGGCAAAGTAAAAACCTTCTGCAGCTACAAACTGATACCCAGAGTTTTTCCACCGGTGCTTCAAGTCCCCATGAGAAGAATAAGGTCCCGCTGAAGGACGCTTACAAGATGAATCCCGTGCGTTATGTTTTTTCTCGTCACCTTTTCTTTTCTTTTCTTTTCCCCTCCCCCCACGTGTTCATTGGTCCATGACAAGCTTTGTTTGGAGACCTCTGGCGAGCTTAGCGATGCCTTCCTCGCGTAGAACTATTCTAATGACGCAATCACAGAAGCGTGCATCCTCTCTCAGCTCGGGACCTTCCAGCAGGATCAGCAGCGAGATCACGTCCCCGGAAGACACCGGGAACCCATCCGAGGTAGACGTTGCCCAGCTGCGTAATTGGTGGGCCACACTACACCCAAAGGGTCGATGCTGTAGTCATTGCAATAATGAGCTCCATTTCGAATTTGTCACTACCGAGACGCTCAGAAGCCAGCTCGATTCCATTTACAGGATCAAAAATGCTGTACGGAATGCCGAAAAAGCCGAGAAGCATCGCAAGGACATGGAGGAAAAGACGAGGGAAGAAACCATATCGAAGCTTGCAAGATGGAGCAGGGTTAGGAGACTTGCCAGCGGGAATAATCCATCCGTAAGCAAAACCGATCTCGAAATGGACAAGGAGAACATTGAAGACGAGAATAAGGAGAAGGAGAAGGAGAAGGAGAGCGGAAATGCTCAAGATGGGAAGAGTGGGAAGGATGCCAAGGGCAAAGGCAAGGATCGAGAAGACAAGCCAAACGCGAAGAAGCTTAGTCAAATATTTGGTACCGAATGTTGTCCAAAATGCCGGACCTATTTCTGCATTGCCTGCCTCAAACCTGTCAAATCGGAGTCGGAACAAAAATGGGAGGACCAGAATGGTGCAAAGAACCCCGATGGAAATGACGCTTCATCGAGAACATCCGAACATAGCTTCCGAGATGACAAGCGGCTCTGGTGTTGTGGTGACGGCAGGCTAGTTGCCATATTGTTGTGTTTGGGAATTATTGACGAGGAGTTCCTCGGATTGAGTCCCAACGGGAACTCCCTCTCTTCTACCTCGGCCGGCAGAGGGATCAAAGGGACTCTCAGACGCAGCCTCCGATCGCTTAAGGACAAAATCACAGACGGTACACACCCTGCGAAGCCCCCGGTACCAAGGCCTGAACGAAAGGCTAGGGCCAAGGGACCCAAGGACAAAGGAACCGGCTATGGATCTGGGACGTATACCGCATCCATGTTCGGCTTTGAGACCAGTGACAGCATGGATTGGGACCTTCCGGAAGATGAATCTGATTTTGACGACGGCCCATTGATGTTTAGCGATCTCGGATTTCCAGTTACGGAATCCGGGATAGGGAAGCTATCAGAGAAAATTGCTGCGCAAGTGGCCGCTCTGAGTGGGCCCCCCATGGCCTCTGCAAAGGCCCTCGGAACCACTCACAACTCACAAGCCCAACCCGAGCCAACGCCCGCTCCAAAAATACAGCCTCCTCCCGGCCTATCAACACCCGAAGGTTTACCTCTCGCTTCTGCCTCGGCGCAGATTTCCCCAAATCAACAATTCCAACCTCCTATTGGGCCGTCAACGGCTGAAGGCGTACCTCTTACTTCTGCCCTGTTGCAGCTTCCCTCAGAATATTCATTCCAGCCTTCCCATGGGTTTCCGATGGTGAACGGCTTTCCCCTCACTGCTCCTCCGCCATATAGCCCCTCAAGCGCAGCAATTCAAGAGCCTACCAACCCAAACGTGCCCCAAATACCGAAAGTATATCCTTACCATGGATTTGGACTTGGAAGGGGGACAAGCCCTTTGGGTGGCTTACCATATAGTCTTCCCCACGTCCCACCCTACCCAGCCATCAAGCCACCAATAGCCCCCAGCCACCAATACCACCCTGCTTTCTTCCAAAACCCAGGCGCGCCTTTAGCCTACCCTCCTAGTGGCCCTAGCTCTGCGAAAGATCCATTGCCAAATCCCATAGCTGAAAGTACACCAGGTCTGCCGATTTTCCCTAGCACCACCGGTCCCCTCTCAGCATCGGATATGATGCAACATATAAAATCTTATATAGCCCAGCACCCGGAGGCTGCACTATCGCCGCTAGGCTATATTCCAAGCTACATTCCGGCCAGTTCAGATCCCGATAATGCCAGCGCATTCCTTGAAGGGTTAGACACACCATCCGGCTTTACCGATGATGGGGCCGGAGGGCCATACCTTTGGCCTGGACCCTCTGAAACATTTCAGCCCCGCTTCAAACCTCAGGCTATACCAACACATCCACCGTTATCATCGAAGCAGATCATGCATGACAAGACACTTTATGCGGTTATCCGGACACTGATTCGACTCCTTTCCGATTTCGGGTCGGAGAATGACTCACAATACATGATGCCCGACGTTGCTCTGAGCATGTTGAGGGCAAGTATGTTGGCCGAGAAAATCGAGGAACTCTTACGAAATGATTCCATCCAAGATATTTCGATTCACAGCGAGGTGTATCTTGCTCTAGTTGCTTTATTGAATCGTCTATCAGACATCCCGAGCCTTGAATTTCTGATACTGGAGAATCGTCGCTCCAAGCTTTTCACAAGCGGCATCATGAAGATTACCCAAAGCAAGCCAGTTATCGATATATTAACTGAGATTGGTCCGAAGACCAGGGGAAAGGCTGCAGCGGCAGTTGAGGAGAGGAAGCGCGCGGAGGTCTTGATGTATGAGGATGGGTTTAGCAGGCACAGCATGGTCCAAGTTATGTCGAAACTAAGCACTCAAGCCAGGGTCTTCCTTAAATGTGTAGGGAAGACAAAGGGAGACGAGTTTGAAGGGACAGAGGCGGCAAAAACTCTCAAGATTTGCATGGAAATCGCGGCTATCGGGGATAAGCTTCTCAACCTCGCATCCCGTAACGTGAACAATAAAAATAGATCATCCTTCAGCTCTTCCAAGAGCATGGAGGCGCCCCCCCAGATCAAAGCCCCACCTCCGGTTCTGGTCTTGGACCTCGGATATCATGATGGGATGGCGTTTGAGTATATTGAGGGTGTCGTCGCAACACATTATTGGAATTTACAGGCGACCAGCCTGGCGGCTAGCCCGAGGGGCCGAGTATTGCATCTAAGTAGAGAGATGGCCACAATGAGTACTAGCCTCCCACAGGGGGTTTTTGTCAGGGTTGAAGATGGTAGACCAGATATCATAAAGGCCATGATTGTTGGTCCTTGTGAAACGCCCTATGAGGGTGGGCTTTACGAGTAAGTCATCCCGTCGAGTCAGTCGAGTTGAAATGCTAATCAATAAGATTTGACATCTGGGCTCCTGCGAATTATCCGGGTGGCCCACCAATGTGCCAATTCAAGACCACTGGAAACGGGACTGTTCACTTTAACCCAAATTTATATAATTGCGGAAAAGGTAGATTCTCATGATAGATTCCTAAGCAAATAGCTAACCGGTGACTCGCAGTGTGCCTCTCCATCCTTAATACTTGGTCCGGCGCTTCATCGGAACGTTGGCAGCCGGGAACTTCCACCTTGCTCCAGGTTTTCGTCTCTATCCAGTCCATGATACTTTGCGCGACCCCTTGGTACAATGAGCCCGGGCGGCGTGAAGGAACCCGGAAAAAGGATGCCGAGGAGTTCAATGGCCGAGTTCGTGTCAACAATGTCAAATGGGCAATGCTAGATTGGCTCAGGGACCCTTCCAAGAGAAATGGCATCTGGAAGGTATGTCAATGCCATTACTGAGTGCTCGTCGGACGCTGACAGGTTTACAGGACGTGATTGAAGCACATTTCAAAGCCAACCAGGGGTATCTACTCGATCTCGTCAAAGAATGGGCCAAGAAAGATCCTAGGTTGACCAATTCCAAAGCCAATGTGGGAAGTAACAAGTGGAGCCCATATGAAGACGCTTCTGGAATCGCGCAAAACTATGTATTGGCACTGGAGGAGGAGTTTGCCAAACTATAATTAAATATTTACCGTTGTTAGATCAGAGGGAAGCTATTTTATTGAGGGGGTCCGGAATACCTTTTTTTTTTTTTCTTCGTCCCTTTTCCTCCGCTTAATTTTCTTTAATTCTGTCCTATCCTAGCTTTTCAATTGCACAGAGGGGCTATTTCTTGGGGTTACTGAATGAATTGTTTGGTGGCGAGCTGTCGCAGCAGGTATTAAAGTATTTTTCTAGCGTATGCGAGAATCTATTTTTTCTTCTTTCATAGAAGCACGGAAGGGATAGCATCGGAAGTTTTCTTTTTCTCTCATCTCCAGGTTTTATAGTACTCATATTAACTCGGCCCAGAGAACGGTGTGTTATGTAGTCCAGAATTTCCTCCGGAAAAGGAGCGAAAAGCACACCAAAAAACCTACTTTCCGAGACAAATAAAGAGAAAAACACACCAGACCTTACTGGGAGAGGCAACTCCGACGTCCTAGCACACCGTTCTCATATACAAGTTAATACCAGTGGGTACAGTGCCTTTGTTAGTATCCCTATACTTTTTTTCTTCTTTTTCATCCTCTTTTCTCTTGCTCCCTCTTGATCACAGCTGCACCGATTAGTACATTGTTTTTTATGTTTTTTCCTTGTCTCCTACCTTCCTATTCTCATATGGACGCCTACCGCTACAAGTAGCTACAAGCTGTGTAGCAGTCTAAGGACCGGTTAGCACGGCCCGATGCCAGTAAGATACACTAACATAGCACAACATTTCTACGTATAGTAAATAAAACATATTCAATCATTTGAAACTTTATTATCGCGAGGGAACTTTAGTTACTCAAGTATGATAGTCTTGTATAAAAGAGTACGATCTTGCGAGAAATGGAAGAAAAATTGAAACCGAAAAATTGAGAAACTGCCATACATGCGATGATGATCCAGGAAGGCGACACAAGTCACACAACCCCGCAAACTAGAGAGCCAGCCCTACTACCATCGGCTATGCAAGTGCAAAGTTACCATGCTGTGTGCTGACGCGAGACTTCTAACAAGGCCAGTACCGGTATCATGTTGAGTAAGCAGGCAGTAAGCTTGAGCAGAGATACCCGAGTTCGGTACGGTACAGTAACCAAAAGATTAGAGAATAAAGCCAGCCCTTCATCCCCGGAGCATATATCACACCGTGCACAAAAAGTCTACTTGTACAGTATCAAACTCAAGGTGATGATGATGGGTGAGGAGGCCTTAGACTAACAATCTTGTTTCTCCTTTCCGGAATAGTTTTCTTTCGCGGGCTGAGGTGTGTGTACGCAAGCGGTACCGTAGTTTAGTTTTAACAAAAAGTCTAACCCATCCTACCGAACAAACAAACAAACTCTACCAAAACCGGTACTGGTAAGTTTGTCCGGTTTGTCGTTCGAAATTAAGTATGTAACGCAAACGAATAGTTACGGTGAGTGAATAAATGAATAAATAAAGTTAAGCCAGATCTGACCAGATACACACAGTATACTTATACCGGTATGATATATCGTAATTTTTCGTGAATTGTTTGTTTGTTTGTTTATTTGTTTGTCGAATTCTTGCTCCCCCGTCGTCCGTTGAGGTTCGTTTTACTCGAGTGGAGTTTGGGAGGGGAGGGGAGGGGAGGGGAGGGGGCGCCTGGAGGTATGATATGATAATCGGAGGAGAGGAGAGGAGAGGAGAGGAGAGGAAGTGATATTATACTTATGATACCATACCATACCATACCCGGTTCAATTGAGAAGTTGAATTTAGTGTAGGGGTAGGTTATGTATGTACCGTACTGGTATCATATCATACTCGGGTATGGAGGTACAGCGCAGTACAGTAAACGATGAGATTGACTTGGAAGAGTGTAATGCTGGGGTAGGGGGGGTGGGAAGGTTTGACGTCTTGGACCCTTGTGCTTCGCGTAGTTTATTGTAAGTTTGTAGGGTACGGTACCTCGGTGTGGTACTGCGCGGGAAGGTAGAGTATAGTCTAGTTATTCTACTTTCTCTCTTCATCTGCGTTTAAGGTTATGCTGATGGCTATATATCATACAGTACTAGTACAGGTTGTACAGTACTGGGGGGTGGGAGTGGGGGCAGGTCAAAAACGTCTGAAGAAAAAAAAGAGATTGGCAGGATTAGGTATGTAGGTAGGTGGGTGGGGGTGCAGACCCACAGTCGTTGGGAAATAAAAATTGAATTGGCTGAACTGGAGAATTATTTTTGTTTGTCCTTGCGGGCGTTAGAAACCTAGATTAAAGGAATATCATATAATGGCATAAGGTAGACTGTGGTACAGTAACGTTACTTGGCCATGTATGATACCGCACACCAGATGTGCGGAATTTCCCAGTACGAGTAGTATATCGGATCCATTCATTCGTTTATATCACGAGAGAGTCTCTTGAAAAGAACTACCGGTATTATACTAGTATTCCAAAAGCCCGATTCCTTCTTCTCCGTCGGTTCGGCCTTAACTTATTTACAGTGTACAATCTTGTTAGAATAAGATTCCGATATCATGATATAAAGTACTGGACATGGGCAATCACTCACTCAATTCAAGTACTCCTGGCTAATGGCATGTATAATATCATTTACATCCCCCCAACCCCTTTTTTCCACATTCAATTTTAACTAAATCGATCGCTTGCCGCCAAAAGTTTTCTACTTGTACGAGTAACCTTTTTGATTGTATTGTACTCTATACGTACAAGGGTAGGGAATAATTAACCGGAACAGGCAGGGATATATTTTGCTAGTTAACCTTAAATGAGTGTTCAATTACCTCTTGCTGGGCCCTGTACCTGGTACAGAACAAGTACGTTGTTTTGACAGTTGCTGCCGGTATATCGATGCTAGTGGGACTGCAAGTATTATCATAGCATAAGTTACGATATATATACCAGCCCCTAACGATCAAGTTATCAGACAATCATAACGGCGTCGTACAGTGCAAAGCAACCCTCAACCCGGACATCACGCAGCAAGGGACTCCAACAACGTGAACGGGGCGAACATTCATCCTGGCTCAGTAGGAGTATGCTAATTTGCCAAGACCAGGTTAATATCTTGGCAAAATAAGCTATTAAACGCTGTGGCCAAGGTGACAACAGTGATTGACATGTCCTCCTAAAACATTGCCTTGCTCCTGCGGGAAATTTTGATCCACTTCTAAAGCCCCCGAATAGCTCCGTGAAATCTTGAGATATTCCTGCTTTCTCTCTCTCTATTAATATGTAGAGGGTTATCTTTAGCGGGTGAAGACGGACGATATTTCCTTCGCCAAGTGTTCCGGTTATAGATGCCCCTCGCCATATCATGCTACTTGTAATTCGCATGCAACGGGGATCCCTTCTGCCAAGACTTTCTCGATCCGTTATCATAGCTGTGGTCGGTTTTCTCGCCACCGGCATCGTAACTAACGGTGGGTTACCCGTAAAGTAGCGTATCATAGCCAACCATACAAGCAGGGTAGTGAAGGCAGACGCACCCGCCGAGGCAGATCTGGGAGCATAAAAGGGGAAAGGAGAATGAAAATTCGCCACAAATAAAACAGATAGAGTCGAACGAAGGTTTCCGTATGGGGAGGAGGAGGAGGAGGCGGAGATGAGGGTCATGAGCTTAACTTTCTCATAATTCGCCACGATCAAGAAAGGAGTCGCAAAGGTCCCAACTTAGTTACCGATATTCTGTTCAGCGGTATTCTACAGGTGCTGCATTCCTGGCTGGATGCAGGGTGGCTTTGCCGTGTACCGGCAGTACCAGTGCTGCTGCTGATGTAGAGTAAGATGGTACAACCACCATACCCAGTAACCAATGGTCATGCGACTCTTTCCCAAAAACCCTTTTTCCCCAATTTTCAATTTTTCAATTTTCTTCTTTTCCCCCCCTCCAAATGCTGAGAGGGCAGGCGAGCAAGTGACAACGCAGCAGCCTCATGTTTATCCTCGTAGTAGTGTATCGTAAAACTTCGTGAGAGTTACTGCTTTCTTAATGCAGCATAAGATCAGCCCTCAAGGGGTGTTAAATCTCATTAACTAGTATTCGTGATCCTAATACCCCCTCAGTCTAAGCCTATCCTCGGCTAGCGAGTTAATTCCCGCTGATAATCTAATAGTAGATTCCGCGAGATTTTACGGTACTTGCACCGTACTCGAGTACTCTAGCATACCGATACTATGCTAGTATAGCACATGTGATGCCGAATGCTAAAAATTATAGGTTTTTGTTCCAAAAACGGCAAGTCCTCCGCATAGAACCGAGGGGTTGGGATAGGTGGGGTGTGCACCGTAGATGGATGGATGGATTGGCTGTGGGCGGCGGTAGCTGTGGTGGGGAAGGTGAGAAGGAGGAATGCAGTAGGAGGAGGAGTTTAGAGTAGGGAAATTTTGTTTTGTTGTTCAACTACCCTGTCTGGAATTTCTGCAAGTCTTGTACGAGGTTCCCTTTGGCGGCATTAATGGGTGGTAAGTAGTGGGTTTGAGGTGGAGGCGTGAAAAAAATTTTGGAAATCGGAAATTAGTTAAACCAGCCTTTCACACCCCTCCCCCCCTGCCTTGACCAAGCCGATCGCCATTTAAATAAAATATTACCTTTCCCCTCCCTTCGTTTTTTTTGTTGATTTCGTGATTCTAAGGCTTTTGTTTGGAGGTTTTTCTTTTTAACGGATTTTTTTGACGATTACGATCATTCACGATGGCTTCCTCGACAGCAAAGGGCGAGGAGGCAACGGAGTTTGTCGAAAACTCTCCCAAACGACAGAACAAGGTTGGGCGACATTGCCGTCGGTTTTGGTGGGTTTGGTTGATTGCATTTTGTTTGTTCGTACTGGTCATTATGATCATTATGTTAGTATCTCATTCTACCCGTTGATGATTTTGGATGCATCTAATCAGAAAGCGCAGTGTGTACGCCATTCTGCCTGCCATCGCTCAGAAAGAAATCGACAAGACCGTCCTGAACTTACATTCTTTCACAATTCTTGAGCCATCACCGACTTCCCTATTGCTGTCTCTCAACAGCACCATCACCGGCGCTGGGGGCATTGCTGCCCATGCCCACCTTGAACCAATGGAAGTTATTTTTTTCTTGGAAAACCATAAGCCTATCCAGCCGTTCATGTCCCTTCAACTTCCCAGCATCAAGGGAGGAGATGCTGTCCCTGTCATTGTCACCAATGTTACTACCAAGATCACTTCCGTCCCAGCGTTGACGGAATTCTCCGCATCGTTATTGGGCAGCGAGACCTTGAGGGTAGCCATCCGTGGACGAACAACTCTGTGGGCAGGTAAGCTGCATACCAAAGTGAACTACAACGAGGTCGTCACTACCAAGGGTAATCCCCAAACCATTATTCATGAGTCTGAGCTGTAAATAACCCAAGACGCTCCAGGTTTCAATCAACTCAAGGGAATGGAAATAGAAGAATATTCCCTCTTGAATCAAACCCGGCAAGCCGACGGCTCTAACCTTGCCGGAAAGGTTTTAATTCCTAACCCCACGGTCTTTGAAATCCAACTGGTGATTTTTACTGCCCTTCCGTCTCCCTCTGATCCATGGTATTAACCTATTATTAGGGTGATGTCCACATAAACATGTCCCTTAACGGACAGGCCCTCGGAAACGGTACGATTTCCGGTCTTCACATTCGCCCAGGCAACCATACATACGATTTCCGCTCAAGGGTGCAAACCTCCGCGCTCATCCCCCTCGCTGCTGCCCTGGGAAGTGGCAACCCCGTCGTATTGGATGTCCGTGGCAACGGCACCGACATCAACGGCGTGAGCATCCCGTGGCTGGCTGGACCGTTGAGCCTGTTGGACGTTAAAGTCCCGATTAAGGCTACCGGATGATCTATTTTCTTCTCTTCTTTTTTTAGATGCTTCGTATTTGCTTTTTGCTTTTTTTTTTGTCCATGCATGACGGTACCATCTAGCATATTGTATAGTGATTGGGGGATATGGAAACAAAAGGAAATATAATAATTCATTGGACATCACTCGGTGTTCTCCCAGGCTCTTTGTTTTTATTAAAAATGTTGACAGCCAACTATTCCTTCCGAGTGCCCGTAGCGGGCAAGAAGTATCCGAAAACCAGGGACATGAATTTGCACGGGCTCTCAGATACGCTCGGATTTTTGCCATATATTTTGGGTACTTCTTGCCTGTTACGATTATCAACCGTAGCAAAGCTATGGCTGCGGGGAGGAACCGGTGCTTAGGATTGGACAGTTCCATGACCGTGATTTCGTGAAAGGGGCTCCTCGGTTATCTCATGTAATTGGCGAACCGACTGTTTGGTGGGCTGCGGTGATGAAGAACAGGGATTATGCAATAATCCCTGTTGGTCTGTGCTGTCCTGTTTCGGATTGATGTTTCGGCAAGGATGCGGCGGTGCGGAGACCGATTGCGGAGTGCGGGCTTGATGAAAAGAGGGGGTGAGATGTTTAATGGGGGGATTTCCGTCTGGTTGATAAGGTCGTCTTGCATAGACCTGTTCCTCGGCAACATGAGATATATCTCGTCCGAAACAAGCGGAGGCCAAAATGATGCGGATTAGCATGTGAAGGGCATGTGTTGCCGTCGGCAGAGTTCGTCTTTGAGGGCTATCCTTCCGCCAGAAATATGCGTTCTCCACAAATTCATATTTTCAACCACTGCAGGTCAACTGGAGTCAAATAATCCAGCTCAAAAGCCAGATCCCGACAAGTATTTTAATACCATCCCTTATGAAATGGTCTGTCTCGTCTCCATTATATTCACGCCCCGTTCCGAACTACCATACCTCACGGATCCTCGTGCTTCCTCGCTGGTAGGCCAGAATCATCAGTAGGGAACCCACTTACTACCTTTGAGAAGGGGGAAGTTTTTGCGAGATGCCCTCAATATATATACCCGATCCTAGAAGTAAAAATCAAAGAATAAATCCGGTCGGTAAGGTGTTTGGATACTCGGGGGTCCGAAGTTCCGACTCAGATTGCAAGATTTCCCGGGAGTAGGGGTTGGTAAGCTTGTGATAGCGGGATTTTCCTACTAACCCATGTCAAGCTAACATACGGTAGAATACTACCTTTGCACTGATCAGTCTATTAAGATGATTAGGACTTTGGATGACTTCCTTTGCAAACGATGTCTCCGAAGAACTCTCTTCCGCTAGGGTTCGAGTATTCCTTTGATTGGTGCTGACGGCCGTTTGTGGAATGATTTATCCTTTCGATGGGTTAGTTTTCACAAGGGAGACATACCAGTCTGAGCCGATCGGGTCACGGAAAACCTTCATAGGTTTGAGAGTGAACACCAATAGAGTCAAGAGCAATCCCTACGAGAAATGGTGCGACGTAGGAGAGCTTTGAAGCGTAGAGAGAGGGTGTTTCCAGGGCGGAACCCTTTATTGAGGTGCATAAAAAGGAGTTCATACCGGTATCGTATCGCAGTCTAGTGCCGACGCCGAAGTTTCGTAGACAACGTCGTATGGTTCCCGTGCCCATCTCTCACTCTCGTCGATACGTAACTTACAAGTAATAAGTTAGGGCTCAAGCATACAAAGAGCCTTTGCTCTATCACACATGTCTAGCAATGGATTGCCCCCAGGGGCCCAGTTTTCGCTTCCTCCATAATTTTCTTGTTTCGCGGTTTCCGATGAGAACCTAAGTGACCGACATTGGTATATTTCCTACAACAACCGAACTACAAGTACCTATGATACTACGCTTTATCTGCTATCTACAGGGTAGTGACGAAAACCCATAAATAGTCCACCCCGCAAAGAACTCAATATCTCGAGCACTAGTTATAGCATGCCACATGCAAGCGAAAAATCTTCATTAACCAAGCCACTCCCGGCCGCATCACCGCCACCGCACCCTCACGGCGGCGGCTGCCCCTTTCCCTCCCCGCCTGCAACGGTTAATTTCGGTAATCGAATTTTCCGCCTCCCTTTGATGCACGAGCCTACGCCTTCTCCCCTCCCTCATCCCAATTTGCGCCATTTTAATTAATTAAATCATTGGTCTACTCATTTCATCTCAGGTGGATACAATCCCATCGCACCAAGGTGAACTCCCGGGCGATCGCAAGTAGGCGCGTGTACGAGTATGAGCATGAGGCTCTGTCGTCAAAGGGGCCTTGGGATGATGATTGCTTTTGTTGATGCTGTTAGCGGCGTGATTGTTTACGATTGGCTCTCTACTATTACTAAGATAAATGCTACTGCTAGTGCCGTGCAGTGCTTTTCTCGATGTTCTGCCTACAGCTACTGGTACCGTACTTGGCAATTTAAAAAGTCTCCGGATGCTATGTATTTATTGGTGGCTGTCTTGGCGCAAAAACGTCCGGAGACTTGTTGGTTTGCCAAGTACAGTATATTCTCAGCCGCCTTGAGCCCCTTGCCTGTGACAGGCACGAGTTAGAATCGATTACCATAGCAGCCTAACACCTCGGTTACACAACCACTTTCTAAAATAGGATTCCCACCCACCATCCAGCACTTCCAACCGTTGACGGGAGCGTAGCGAGCGCTGTCATTCGGGGAATTATCAAACTTCAAGATTTAGCTTTTGGCTGGATGATTCGATCGTCACTTGGCAGATGCTGATCGGTGACGCCGAGAAAAGGGGTGTGTCTTGCCTTCTGGAAAAGAAAAGCAAGAAAAGAAAAGTGAAAACAGGGCTCGTCTTGCCGCAGCTGAAAATGTTTTGGGTTTTAATTGGTGTCACCGAGGGGCTGTTCTGTTTGGTGCCAATTTTGATTTCTTCTGGAAGGGGGGTATATAGTAGATTAGTGCGCAGGTAACAGAGGTTTAAGATAACGGTACCATACGTCAGAGATGCAATTTAGAGAGGGAAAATGAAGGTATAGTTAAATAAAAGATTAGGTCTTGAGGGCTTTCAGGTGGGTGGTAGTGGGCACAGTACCGCACAGATGGTGGGAGGTTGGCTTGGGAAGCATTGGACGATGCCCGCCGGTCGCGAAAGCGGATACATTTCTAAGGAAACAAGTGACAACTACTACCGGTACTAGTACTGTAGGGGGAGCAAATCGTTGGCTAAAATAACGTGTCTCAGATTTTTATGGTGAGGAGACTGGGCGCTGGTAGAAAAGTACGGTAGATATCGCCTATCTCTGGTTCAGCCCGGTAGTTTGGCTTAAGCCTTCTACAGACAACAAACTTTCCCCCTAATACCAGTATGCATCATCCTAGCTATCATCTGATGAAGCACAAATCAGCGACTAGTCGTCGATAGCCTAGGCGAATACACTTTAACCTACTCTTACAACGAGTCCATTCTAGCCTCAGCCCCTACCCATGATGAAACTCATTCCTGAGTGATCCACGACGACGCACTATTCTCGGCGAAATACCCTAGCCTTGTTACAGCCCTAACTAGAATGTGTGGGTTTGATGAATGCTTCACGAGGACCTAAAGTAAACTCACTGATCCAATGAGATTCTAACAATCGAGAATCCTAAAATATTTTCCTGATAGCGCTACAGAAAATGGTGATTAATTAAGTGTATGCATTACTCACTCACGCTCCAGAGATGAAGAGAAAACAAACGGACGGAGCAATGGACGGAGCAATTGACGGAGCAATGGACAGATGGTTGGCGGCTGTATCGGAGGACTCGAAAAAAAAAAGAAAAAAAAAATAGTATTTATTATTATTATTATCATAATATTATCATAAAACACTATAATGATGTTATTGTGGTATTTTTAATCAGCCCCTTTGGAACGAGACGTGTTTGCTTAGTTGTAAAATTAGGACTTTCCTACACTTATCTCCCCGGATGATTGCTGCCCTTGGGAAAATTGAAAAACTGTAGCATCGATATTGTGGTACCGAACCACATCCGGAGGGGATTCTTACACTTCAAGTCGTGGAATTATTCATGCCTCTACTCCAGTGGCGAGTAACCTACCATTAGATAACGGGGAGAAGCTGACCCCCCTCCAGTTGATAATAATATTATCAGATTCTTATAACGTGGGTAAGGGTTGTACTCGGCCTAGTATAGCAACACCGATAGACTGTTTAACAGTTTTAGGGTCAGCGCCTGCCACGAAGTGCCGCTCCGATATCTGGGGACTATCTTGACCGGTGATTCGTGGATCGACAGACCGTCACAGACGTTGACTGAAGTGCTTTTCCTAACCTCTATCCCGGAAGCGCACTGTCTTGTCTTCTCAAGCTTCTAACATGCTTCTCAAGCTTTAACCTTTCTACCTAAGGGCCACTAGTGCCTTTAAGCCACGGAGTAAACTCGCCCTTCAGACAAGGTCGGATATCGAGTGATATTTCATGAACGCCAGGTAGAACCTAGTATCGTGGCTACTCCTCCTAGGGTTAGAAACCCGGACACCCGAGGACAGCCCGGCAACCGGAAACAAGCAATAAAAGCGGCTTTGGCAAAGAAACTCACCGCCTCACGGGGGGGATTTGGAAATTTGAGTATTGTATGATAATTAATGGGTTGTTTGACACACCATCCGAGCTGTTCGCCATCTCAAAACCCGTTTTTTTTCTAAACACACTCATGCATCATAGGGGAAGTTGCTAAACGGGTTTGGTCAACAATGTTCTGCCTGTGGAGCGGCGTGTAATTTATGAGCTATCCTTTCCATATTGTTAAAAATTCTGTGCAAGGAGATATCGTAAGATAGGGCTTTTCAGCATCTGCCAGTGGACAGCTACAGTGATTTTACCTTGTACGGGCATTCACTAAGAATAGAACTCTGTGATTTGTGTATGTAGTGCACACTATCGTACTGTTCACTCAAACTCATACCCCGGAACGAATCTGTGGCGGTGTTGTGGCTGGTGAAAATGTACCATCCCCAGCGATCTTCGGTTGCCATAGTATCATACTCGTACAGTACATTTTTGCCACAACCCGCCACCATACGTGTTAGGGTATGAGAATCAAGTGAACAGTAGGATATATACTGTACACGTGCAGCACAGAGGGATGAGGGGTTGCTAAATTTCGCATACTTTGTAATATTAGTATTTCATCTTTCAAATTAAGTAGTGATTGGGGCATAAATTTATGGAAACCGTTCGGCTAATCTAAGTAAGAATTTAGGGGATCATTGGCGAATAACATTCTATCCGAGTCTAGGTCGATAATACAGGATTCAAGATTTAACTTACACCTGGAAATAGCTAACTTAGCCGAGATAGCAGAGTAAATCTCCTGTGAACAACTGTAGGAGGAATCATCGCATGGCTTCCAATCCTAACAGACTATACCCAAAACATGAATAAAGCTAATAGCTGATAGAGTGCGTACGGAAAAAACATAGCAGTGTTTTAGTCGGTCTATACACAGTCAAGCAAAGTTATGTTATTTTGCAGTTACGATTTAGGTCACTGTGCTATATTAATATTTAATAGGGAACGTACTATGCAGGAGAAATGTGGAAGGTCATTGGGGGTCCTCATCAGGCGTGGGGTAGGGGAGCAACCGCAGGCTCGGTCTCTAGTAAGTTAGGGGCCTAGAGGGGGAAGGGAGAAGGGAGGGGAAGTGGCGGGCGGACACAAGATCGTGGTGTATGTTATATCGGCGCCCCAAGGCCGGAAGTAGCTATTGGGTATCACTCGTCTCGGAAACCCTTAGGAAAGGGGAGGAATCGGGGGTGGGGTTATTCCGCGGTTCAGCACCAGTTTTATTTCTGCGGGGCGGCGGGAGGGGGGGATAGCAAATCTTGATTTCGGTTCGTTACAGTATCGCATAATTCCTAAATGAGCCCTTGTGGTTAATGGAGTTCACGATGTATGTCAATATATATAGCATTTCGCACGGGTGCCCCGACGGCAGTCAGCACAGTTATGATGCTCATTCCGTCGGAGAGCCACGCTTGGTACGCTACTAATCAGCCAGCACGCTACCGGGAACTGGAAAAAGTGACTGGTGGGCTCAAGATCATGGCGTGTGCAATATCAGCCTCCCAACACCGGAATTACTAGTAGTCATAGTATGTCACTCGCTACTACTTGTCTTCACTTGTTGGAATATGCGGATATCATACTGTATTGATACTAGCATCGTGAACTCCACGATGCTTGGCAGGTGAGCTAGTGAACTGGCGTCACGAGGTCTGTGGGATTCTGGATACGGACAACAACAATAGGGGTACTCCGGTATATAGCAACGCCCCCGAGCACCATAGTTAATCAAGCAATTCTTCTGCCGCAATTCCTCTTTTACTTGTCGATATCTACCTCTGGTTTTCAACATCACTCGGAAGGCTTACATAGCTACTATGATATAGCAAAATACATACAAGCACACTAACACCATATCCATGCTAACAAATATAAAAACGACGTTAGATCTCAATAGAAATATGAAAGAGGGGTGTAGAGAGTGTTTATACAGGGAAGCGTGGAGAGTAGGAAGGTGAGAAGCGGTGATTTGAGATTTTTAAGCACAGTACGAGTTAACTCTCCGTTTGTGGTGAGAATAGCTTTTCGGAATCTGATTTGGAGCCTGCTCCCCTTTAGTACTACTCTTTGAAATTAGAGATGGGGGTGATATATCTAAGACTATGCATAGAGTTTGGTTCTATAGTATTATTATTATTATATTGGGAGTTTTTTTTCCTTTTTTGGAGGGTGAGATGTGGAATCGTGGAATGGGGTTTTTGTTTCGGAGTTAGGGGGGCTCTTGCTATGAGTTGGTTTTCTCTGGGCGGTGAGATGGGATTGTGGGTGGCTTTCCGGGTTCGGCTTTGGGCTCGCGGTAGGGAGGGTACTATAGTAGGATGTAGGCATGATCTTCATAAAACTATGTAATAATCAGAATACTACAGCTAGCATCTAACTTTCCGTCGGTCTTCACAACTCGTTAGGGAAACGAACTTTATATCCTTTTCTATATCTATATCTAAATGATCCTCACGTCTATACTTCAAATGGGGGAAGGGTGAAAAAAGGAATTGTGGAAAGGTTAAAGAAGCGATCGATGTGCAAAGAGGAGTTAAAACGTAAAGCAAGGAAGAAAGTAGATAGGACGGAAATTTTGAGCCGTCAGGTATATCTGAATAGAACAGAAATATTCCTTGTAGGTGCCGAACTCTAGACTGTAAACACAAATTGGCAAATTCTGACTTGCCCCCATAGGGAAATGCTTGTAGGGGTTTGGGCGGGTATATCTTTCGACCAAAAAAGAAATATTTAAGATGGGGTTCTGGCATGGGTATACTCCGGGGGGAAGGGAAAGGTGGGCATTAGGGGAAAGTGGAACTGCGGGAGGAGGTTAGGTACAGGCGAGAGGGGAAGGTAGTGGCGGCGATGGAGATGTTGTAGAGTTGCTGCGGCCCTTGCGGAAATGGCATGTAGATAATATGTATTTGAGGACGGTAAAGAGGGTGATAGCTCCTCGGCCTTATGGCAGGCTGGGGGCGGCAGATTGTAGAGGCTGGAGTAGCGCTATTACTCTTTTGTACCCATTTTCAACAGCCCAAGATAGTGGCGTTTGACCGTCGTTATCTGGTTTGTCGGGGTTGATATCGTCTCGCTCGAGTAGTATTTTCACCACTCCCTCGTGTCCATTGTAAGCAGCACATGAGAGTGGTGTTTTGCCGTCGTTATCTGGCTTGTCGGGGTTGACGTCGTCTCGTCCGAGCAGTATTTTCACCACTTCCTCGTGCCCATTCTCAGCAGCCCACGAGAGTAGTGTTCCGCCGTCGTTATCTGGATTATCGCGGTTGACGTCGTCTCGTCCGAGCAGTATTTTCACCACTCCCTCGTGCCCATTAAAAGCAGCACCGGAGAGTGCTGATTCACCGTTCTTATTGGGCTTGTCGGGGTTGACGTCGTCCCGGCCGAGTAGTATTTTCGCCACTCCCTCATGCCCATTCCTAGCAGCCCATACGAGAGGTGTGCTGCCCCCACAATCCATCTGGTTGATATCACAGCTTTCCATCTCTACCAAACTAGCCACAATCTCAACAATCCCGAAGAAAGATGCATAATGTAGACCACTGAACAGAGAAATTTTATCAAAATCACCAATGTCCCAATCCAACTCCTGCGCTTGCAAGAGGATTTTGGTGGGCATGTGGTTGTTGTGGTCGTCAAATAGCTTCAGCGCTAACAGTTTCGCGCGATCTGAAAGGTCTCTTCTTGAGTGAACTCCCCAATACAATGAAGAATATTCGAGAAAGGGTGCGTGTTGGGGATCGGGGGAGGGACTGGTCGAAGAAGCTTTGACTTGCTGGGAATCTAGGTAAGTTAAGCAGGTTTCTGCGATTGTCGAGTGAGCTGGGCCGAAAAGGTCGGGATGAGCACGGAGGTATTCTTGAAGCGTAAAGTGGATTAACCGGACCATGGAAGCCTCCTTTTCTACTACAACAAGTCCTTGACAACAGGCTAACAATGTACCTATTGAAGGAATATTGTCGGTATTGAGATTTGGCGACCCGATTTCGATTGCTAGGGCGTGACATAGTTCATCGGCTTTCAGAGGCCGCTCCGCATGAGATATCCACATTAAGGCGGTAATGCCGAGCCTCGCTCTCTCTCCACCCTGCCTCGTTATCCGGTCCAGTGTTGCGCCGTAAGCATCCCCCAACCCTAAGCCATCGGTCATTGTGCTGAGCTTTTGTCGCCGACGATGGATTGTGGTTTCCTGCAAGACCACATCGATATTCAGCTTGACTAGCAAGAATCTAAACATTTATCTGTCAGTGCACGCTTGAGGTAGCCTTCATAGAGTTGTTTCTACATACATTTCGGAAACGTCTTCAGGAATTTTCTTCAGGATCTCGGCTTCCAAACTACTATCCATAGCATCCGGGATTATGTCCTCTTGCAGCCTAGAGTGAAGATATCTGATAATATCATCTCTCTTGGTGCTTATGGGTAGACTCATAACTCTTCTAGAAAGGCGCCTTGTGATATCGGATCGGATGTGCGGTCTTCCAGTCACGAATATTCTAGTGCTTGGAGACTTTTGGAGTATTTGGTTGAGCGAGTCAAGAATTTTGGCTTGATGTTCCGGCACACATTCGTCAAGAGCGTCGAGACATATGAACGTGCGCTCTTTGGAAGTGATTGTCTGTAGCAGCTTCACAATATCCGAAAGCTGAGGCCCCCGCCCTCCAAGCGCTTTTTTTTGTTTCTGGTATGCTCGCGATATCTCCTCCGGGATCTCCTCCAGTCCACCAACCACCTGTTTCAGCAGAGCGCCCATCGTGATCGTGGGAGACTGGTCGTTTTGTGCGGCAAAGTCGAAATAAAAACATGCGACGGTAGCATTTTGCTCTTCATCCTGATCACACAAGGTGTCTATCACTAGCGAGCTAACATTGTGGCTGGTCAGCGTTTGCCCTTTTCTTCCATTATCGCGAGGTTCGTCTTTGTTACCTAATATATGTTTTGCCGACCCCCGGATTTCCATAGCAAAACAAGACTCCGTTATCAGATTCATCTCTCCCACTACCGGCGCACCAGATTCTGAATTCCTCGGTTTGTAACAGCCATTCACCTATATTCTCAACTCGGCGCTCCTGGATGTCTTGATGGCGCGACTTGGGATCAAGTGGGGATAACCAGGCTAAGATATTAGATCGGTCATCGGCAGCTGTAAAGTTATTCGACACGTTAACGGTATTAAAAGAGCTTGTATTATTGCTAAAATGCGACATTCTCTCGTTTTCGCAAATTAGGATATTGGAGATGATGGGTGATGGAGTGAGTCGGCTGCCAGAATTCTTGAAGGCTGAAGAAAAGCGGGGTGATTTGTGCAACCTCACCGATCCCCGAGGGCTGTTCTATCAGTCTCGCCCACAGCGCCCTGCCTATGCCTACCCCATCAGGAAATAAATGCCACACCTGTTTAAGTGCTATCCTGTTCTCATACAGTAATGTACCACAAATCATATGCTGCAGTGCACGGGCGCCCCAAAGCGCCTTTGGTTGAACCTACTAGTCAGTACGGTAGTTCATAAGCCTGGATGAAAATAATAATAATCTGGAATACATGTTTTGGGAATTTCACAGGGCGCCTTCGAGAGTAATACAAGCCGAAAACTACTATCGTCTCAGCGACGGTACCTAGAACAGCAGCCCCCAAGACACCGCAAACCAATCTTTAACCTCACGTTGATAAATTCTCTCGTTGGCTTCTCTGGCCTGCCAGCGCTTGGGAGTATGATATCCGGGGTTTTATTCTCACCGGGGGTGCATGATCCACGGGATAAAATTTTTCTTATCGTGCTGGGATGAATACATGTATGATATCGTGATCGCAATTCGGAGACTTTAGCCCTGAGCCACGGTACATACCCTACATCAATGGCATTGCTTAATCCCCCCGATTCCTCCCACTCTGTTTCCTTGGCATTTGGAGCGTTGAGATGTCGAAGAGATTTCACTTCGGGGTGGTCTGTAGGAAGGTAACTTTGTCTCGGCTACGCTCGTCAAGACCGTTTTGGGGGAGCTACCGGGGATGTGAGAATGCGCTGGAGGAAGTAGTCTGAATGTGATTCGACGGATGGATTGAGAGGAGCTAGAGAAATAAGTATTAATGAAAGAAAAGGTTAAGAAAGAGTAGAAATGCCATCAACAAAGTTTTCTAGGATTAACATCTTACTTGCACTTGTACAAGTATATCTAGAGGCTTGGCGGGGGGTTGTAAAACGTAGCTATAATACATTTGATAGGCGTATAGAGCGACACGGGCAAAAGGACATGTTAGCGGGCGGGGAATTGTTGAGAGTCTTGGTTGAATATTACTACTAAGCGACTAGTGGCGATTATAGCCATTCCTCGCTACCAAACCCGTCTACTTGTCTCAAGAACTAGAAAGGGAAAAGTGGCACGGAAAGAGGGTGGTAGCTGTAGCGATGAAGCGGGGGGCATCAGTGACGGGGATGCGTGAGCTACTATGATATGATACCACCGTGTCCGTGTCCCGACCTTACTCTGCCGGGCCCTCTCTCCGACGACAGCACAATGGCGGGGCTATGGGGCTTTCGATCAATTCCAGAGTCAATAATTGGAATTCGCTGAGCCGGATAGGTTTGAGAATGTGAAATTTCAACTACCCTCACCGCCCCCTCTTTAAACATAATATTAGCTTGGTCCGTTGCTCCCGGACGCGGCACCCCCTGCAGCGGAGGCCACTATGGCGCAATATTAGGCTGAGTTGGACGAAGCGCGGGCCTAGCCCCTAGTCTTATTGTGCATTTTACCACGCTAGGGGGACATGCCTCGTTGTTCGGATATTAGCCCTCCTGGTACCAGCGGGCAGTGTGATACGGGTCTTTGATTTAAGCCAGGGATATTCAGGGAAAGAGGTGAATCTTGAACCTCCGTTTGCTGCTATCTCTAGGGATAACGGTTAATGGTAAATTGATGGCGACCCCTATGGGCAATTTTTCATTCTTCTCGCCAATTCACATAGGTGCTTCGTTGGATTCCCTCGAGTCTAACCGAGCGCTCCGTTAGGCCCCCACCTACTCTTCTGCTTTCTCGGTTGTCGTTGAAATAAACTTTCCGGCTTCTTCCACTAGCACACGCTAGGACTCGGGTGGCTCTGTGGGGTAGATTAGTAAGCAAATGGTAGCAACTTCATACCTAACGATGATAGGGTTGTCACCATGGGTGTTTCTCTGGGGGTATGGTATACTTGAAGCATTTGACCTAGGTGTGGTAGAACTTGGTAATTGTAGTAACGTCTTTTGAAGGGGTAGAATAGCGCTGTAGGTTGGAGTGAGGCAGTCTCTGCTGGGCATCTTGGAATCAAGTGTAAATTAGGTAGGAAATTGCGATAGCGGGGTATTAGTTGGAGGAGTGGAAGGGGGAATTTCACAAAAGGATATGATATAGTGGGGTGTTTTTATGATGGGTGGTTTGGTGGTCGTACTTGGCCGCCTCTTGCTTTCCCGAGGAGGATCAACGCAGAAGTACTATAGAGTGAATAATGTTTCTCTTCGATATGAAAACCTTTTGGAGTACTGTAGTGGTTAGATCAATTGGGACGCTTCGAAATTGCTGACGCAAAAAAACATGTACCCTGAGTTGGGACGCCCCATGCTGACAAAAGGTTTTTGGGACAACTTAGATAGTTTTTCTGGTTTTATTAATTTCTTTAATAGACACTGTACCGGAAATAAATTCTCGCTGCACTGTACATAGCGGGTATCATAATAAGGTGGGGAGTAAGGTTAAGAGGGGTAGATAGTAGGTTCTAGACTCGAACATTAGGGCAAACAGGTGGTATTAGACGGGATGTGAGTGCTACGGAGTGGGAGACTACTCTGTTAGATAGTGAGGAGGTTGTGGGTAATGTTGAGAGCAGTGGCAGCAAGAGTAGGTTAGAGTTGCAGTTAGTTGATGATCTCTGAGTTATATTCCTAAAAAGCCGATAACAAGTTCTCTAGAGCAAAATAGTAAATTTCTGTATACTGCTAGAACAAAAGTAAAAAGCTGACATGTTCCGGACTTTGGGACACCACCCGGCTGACACTGACAAAACGGTGATTTGGTGGGACAGGACACTCGATGCTGACAGCTGACCGTTCCAATTGACCTGACCACTACAGTATGCTATATAGGGCAAGAATTAGGAGCGTATTCACTGAAGATCTCTTGAGATTCAGCACTTTGCCCTTAAACATGTAGCCCTAGAGAATCCCCAAACCCATTGTAAAAAATCATCGTGAAAGATTGTCAGGACAATCCTCCATGCCCTAACACCTTTTAACTTTCACACTGGCATGATTGATTCCCTTGCTCCCTTCTAGCCCCTCATCTCACAACTTGACCATCCCTCCTCCTCCATTCCCTCCAGTAAAATTTTTCCCTAACACTACAACCCATCTTTCTTCTCATTAGAATCAAACAGCCTTTTCACAACCCACCACCATAAACCCATTATTTTTTTACTTAAACCCTTTTTTATTTCTTGTATCCTTACTTTGATACCTTTGATTCAATGGCTCCTTCAAAAGCCTTGTCTGCCAAGAAGGCCCATGCTCTCTATAGAGAACAAAAGGCGCTGTTCGCACAAGCGACCGCCAAACACAAGATCCGTATGGCAGAAGAAGCCAAGTTGAGATCTGTGGATAGCCAACTAGAAGCTGTCGGTGAAAATTCCTCTAACGGAGAGCCTATCGTCAATGCTCCGGTCGAGAAGGCCATCCAGGAGCCTGTCAAAAGTGAGATCAATACTCCCAAGGGATGATTGTGAAGGTGTTTGATGCTAATCTTTCTGAGCTACTGCAATAGGTGTTGTTCAATCGAAGGCTGAAGCTCCCAAGAAGGTTAAAGCTCCCAAGAAGGCCAAGGCTCCTAAGAAGGCTACCAGCGAGACTTTGAGCGGAGGTGAGAGCTTAGATGAAACTGTTCAGCAGCTTAAGTGTAGATTTCCCCCGCCCATAACGTGCTCTACGCCATAGCGAGCCATCTGCAAGTTTAGGCAATGTGATTGGTTGAACCTCAGTCCAGATTTAAAATAGTGGCTAGTATTCGGATGGATGGCTCGCTATGCTGGGCGCTCGCTATGGCATGGAGCACGTTATATACCTATAAGTGGACTAGAGCTAAGGGTAAACAGCACGTCTTTTAGATTCGGGTTTCGGGAAGTGGGAAGAATTTTCCCCCGACGATAGCAACGCCTTTAATGTCCCTGCTACCAACACCCTTGAAGCTTCTCAGGAGGAAAATTTTAGTGCGCAAGCTGCCTCTACTAACTACCGCCGGGACTCCCTTGAAGTGTCCGATAACTCACCTGTTAGCCACCCCGCTCCGGCTCAAGCTGACGTCCAGGGTCCGCCATTCAATTCTACCAACAACATCCAAGACCTTCTAGGATCGTTAGAGTTTCCTCCTATCGACGACTCCAGTATCTCTTTGAATAATTCCGACAACATATCCAACAACTCTGCCGGGGACTCTCCGGATTGGCTCTCCGGCCTTGTTTCCCCTCTTAACAACTTCCCTCTCAACCAAGTACCTACTGATAGAGAGCAGTTGGGCGCCGGTGTGGCTTACGAAGATATATTCGGAATACCCGTAGAAGAGAAATCAGAGTCGGCGGTCATCACCTCAGTGGACGGCTCTTTCAATTCCACTAATACCCTCATGGAAGCTGACGACAATTCTTTCGATTCCATTGCAAGTTTCTTCTGCGGCGACGGCAATAACAACAACGGTACTGTCCAGGGAGAAGGCGCTCCGATTAGCTACACAGCTCTCCTTGAGGATTTTGACATGTCTAGCGCAATAGACCCCAGTCTTTTCACCCCCGGTAATTCCTCTCATCTCTCCTTGCCTGATCTCAGTACCGGTCAAGACGGCAATGCGCAAGAACCTTTGTCCGGTTTCCCTGAAGGAGAAGGAGGATGTGATTCCGACATTGCGAACCTCATCCCCAGCGACGACTCTAAAGATCTGGACTACGTTGATGAGACTCCTACTCCGTGCCAACCTAGTGGCCAGGTCTCGGGAGACGATCATCTAATGACCGAGACAGCGCCCGCTGCTAACTATCCACAGCAGCCCCAAGTTCAGTTGGAAAACGATCAGAGCCAGTCTGATCCGGTGGAAGCTGAAGCAGAAGGGGTGAGACATATCTCGAAGATTGCGCATCCACAAGCAAGGATGATCGGGCCGGACGCAAACCTTTTTTGTTACAAGTGCCTTCATCCTGGCCATAAAACAGACGCGATAGCCTGTCCTGTTGGGAGAGTTGAGAGCCTCATGGATCCGCAAAAGGAGACATTCTACATCCGTTTAGACGCGGTATTGGTTCGTCAGAAACTCCTAGTTCAAGATCTCAGGTGGATTGCCGAGGGACTCAATTGGGGAATCGACATGGCCGAGGAAGGAGTGCTTGACGGACTTGGTATTCTGCCGTCCTCATTGCTTTATCTGAAGGATCTCTTGACATCGTGGAAGTCTGCTTCTAAAGATGATGAGTACACCTTCGGGCCGCTCTCGGGGGTTCAACTCATGGTAAGAACAACTTAACGTATTCCACGCCATAGCGAGACATCCACCCAAATACTAGCCACTATTTAAATCTGGACTGAGGTTGAGCCAATCACATTGCCTAAACTTGCAGATGGCTCGCTATGCCGGGCGCTCGCTATGGTGTGGAAGACATTATATTCTTGCCCTCCTGTCAGTTCCATCCAAGTAGATTCTAATGAAGTGTGACAGTACGGAGAAGAGGTTGTAATTGACGAAACCCAGCAAAGCACTGCTGGACTTTATAAAGTCACTAAATCTCACAATGTGAAGGAGGTATCATTTGCCAGCTTGATTCAAGGGAGCTCGGTAGGTTCTCTAGTTGTCCGAAATTCGATAGCACTGACTGACCGCTCTTTTTTCTTTTTTTCCCACCTAGGCTCCGCCTCGTAAACGTAAAAACACATCCGACAAGACTGTTGCCGAGTTACTTGAGCTCGATTGCATCGGTGCTCGCCCAAAGGCAACATGTACCTTGTGTTTTTATCCCGGCCATACTTCCAATTCTACAGTTCTTTGTCCATTCGGTCGGATTGAGAGTGCTGTTATCAAGGCAAGGAAGAAGAAGAGCTGGAAGGTTGTGGATCTTGACGATGAAGTTGGTAAACTCAAAAGAGTCATTGACGGCCTTGGTGAGGAGGACGAAAGAACTGGCATTCTTATTGATATGCTCGAACAATGGGAGCACTTTAGCCGTGGAGCGGGGGCACCGAAGTCGAAGCCGAAGAAAGTCTATGCTCGTAAGTTACCATTTCCCAGCCAACCACCGCACTCGAGTATGATGCGAATGCTCGAAAACACCACGAAAAAACTACATTAGAGGGGAAACCGTTGAAATGCCATCAATACAAAATTTGGTCTCGGGAATATATAGGCTGACGCTGTTCCTTAGGCTCAGGATCCAATCCAAAGGGTTCATCTCTCAATACCACCTTGGGCGGAAACGCCGGAGCAGACAACTCCGCTTCCCTGGGAAATTCGAGCTCTCTACTCCCCCCCGGTCCTGGTATTGGTAGCCCAAAGAGCAGTAATTCATCCAACACGAGCGCCGGAGACCTACTCAATATACCGGTTTATATTAACCCGCCTCGCAGATCAGGTATTAAGACTATTGGAGCTCGCCCAGATACCCTTTGCAAAGAATGCTTTTATACCGGGCATGATCAACGTAGCCAAGCATGTCCCGCCAATATTCTCCGCCGAGCGCTCTTCCTAGGCACTCTCAAGGACCTCGAGGGAACCGGTAGTTCTTGTCAGGATATCTCGGACATTTTGGCCTGGGAAGCATCCCAACCCCCCAGCATGAAGGCCGACAACACTCTCCGCCAGAAACTTGAAATGCTGCACACCAAATTTATCACTACTTGGAACCTTCTTGACGCCCCGCAGGTGGGAACAAACTCACGAGATCAATACGCCAGCAACAGCCGCACCGAGGTTCCCGGCACCCCGAAGAAACGCTCTTATCAACATGCATCTTTTGGGAAGCAAATCACTCCTCCTGCCTCACTCCACCAAACCCCACTCCCGCAAGGGCAATTGGAATCTCCTATTTGCTTCAAGGAAGCACCCCTCTCGGGAATTTGTATCGACCATTCCAAGTTGGGTTCACAAATGCTCATGGAACTTCTACCGTTTGTCATCAATGGACAAGAGACCCGGGGCTTGCGCGTCGACCATACCAAAATGTCTCCTCAGCTCGTCATGGCTATCGCACCGTTCATGATTGCCGATACCCCGCTTATTCAGAATAACTCCTACCAGGATGGCCAGCGCAAGGAGAGCAGGAAATCCCCTGAGCAATCCTCCCCCCACTGTGGATTCGCTCCCATTAGCAATCATGGCGGCAATAACTTTCCGGGCCAATCTCAATTCCGCACTTCAACCTCGGCTTTCCCGACCCCCCCCGACACCATGGCCGACTTTCAAGGGGCCCAATATCAACCAGGTACTAAGAGGCGCAGGAGCAATTAGTAACCTCAGACAATTTTCTCGGACTAAAAAAAAAAAGGGGGCCTCTACGTTTAATATGAGGCAGCTGGTATTATTAGTGTATTCCTCTGGTGGCTTGATTGAGATGTGTAATAGAAAGGCGGGAGCGGAACAAAATGTAAGGGTAGCAGCGAGTCGAGACAGTGAGTATTATGTCTTCTTACCTATATGTTTTTGTTTATCTGTCGCTCGGTCGGTGTATTTAGCTCAGATGAGCCATCAATAAAAGTTTTTCAATTCACAGCATTTCGTACGGGACAACGAGGTATCCGTATTATCGAGATCCAGGATAGCGAGGTTTAACTGTACATAGCACATGTTCCGTTTATTCGAGTTTCTACGGTAGCAGTGATCCAAACCGGTTAGTCCGTCCGGCTTTGGGTACCGCTGGACTGACTTAGGCATTTGCAGGCTTTACCTAGGCATTTGCAGGCTTCACATAGGCATCTGCGGGCTTTGCGTAGGCATCTGCAGGCTTTGGTGGCTTCGACCGGACTGGCCAGGCTTTTTAAAACCACGGCCTGACTGGCCGCTTGTGATCACTGTGCGCTACCATAAAAGCCCGCTGTATCCACTATCGGAGATCTCAGCTGTGCTACAGCACCAAACCACAATAGACCTAGCACGGCAGGTTAACAAAATAACGAATACCAGTTAATGAGATCTAGCAAGCTCCGCCTCTCCAAGCTATAATTTGTGCGGAAAGCACTATTCCTTCACAGGGTGTTTTGTCTCGGATTGCGAAGACCAAGGGCCAGATCCCCGATAGTGAATACAGCGGGTTTTTACGGTAGTCCCGGGGGGGGGTCACGTATGGGGTGTATATGGCGTGAAGGTAGGATCACACTTTGCCACAGGGCAGATATTTGATGAGAACATTTGTGAACTGAGGCAAATCCTTGTTGTGATTCCCGTCGGTTGGCGAGCGGCGCCGGTGCGAACTGCAGAATAGCTGAGATAGAGGGGGCAGGGACAGAAAGCGTGCTTCTCCTCCCGGACAGAGATGTGGAGAAGGGAGGAAATGAAGGAATTGTCACGGAGAACAAACAACCGGGAGATATATAAGACTTTATAGAAAGAAAGAGGGAGGAAAGCGGCCTACGTCATCCAGACACGTAGTAATCCCCCTAGCGTTGCAACGTTTTGCCATTGAACTTGAATTCCCCCATAGTATTTGGCGCCATTGAAGGTGAGTTGCTATTGTGATTGAGTCATTCATGCTCGATTGGGAATAGTCAGGGCACAATATGCGCCCCTACCCTCCACCTTCTCACCCAGAATATGCACAATACTAATCTCAACGGGAGGGGAGGCTCTTGATACGCCGGAAAATCTTGGGGTTACTTTGGCTAAGAGCCTGTTTGGTAAAAATGGGACCGTTCCGTTCGGCGACCGTTTCTACTGTGAAAAGAGTGTTCTTTCCGTTTTGAACCTGAAGGAAAAGGACCATTTGTATAGGGAAACGGAACGGAACTGTTGTATCTAAATATAGGCTCTCTCATAGAATTAGGGGCCAGCACCGACCACATCTTATCCAACCGTCACCAGCAGACTACCATCCCCATGAGCGAGATCACGGGTAGGTGTGAATGGTGTGAGTGGTAAAGTAAAGCTACATCTCCGCTTGCGCTGGGGTCATTTGAACTCACGCCCTCTATTACCCAGTCTAAGAGAGAATCTAGTTACGGTATCGCGAGACCAAGTATGAGTCCCGCTAGCGATTCGTAAGGGTAATATAAATAGCACATCCTACGCTCCTAAGAACTCTACCAGAAATATCGTATGTGAAGCGAGCGATTGAACCGAAAGTTAAGACTTCACCGAATGTAAGAAGAGTACTTTTGCGGAGGAAGGATCAGAATTGTCCGAATTCTCTTGGACTGTACATTGCTACTTGGGTACCAAGCGATGGTACTTTATACCTGTGAGAGGTACGGTATTTATATATAGTAATAATGATAGGAGTTCTTGCTGTGCTTTGCTTGGCATACTTCCGTCACATTGAAGCCATTTTTCCAACAAACTCTTCAGAAAGCAGCACGAGTGATCGTCGGTGAGCATAGGGAGCCTTGGGTTGCTAAGTTTAGTAAGTTATCATTCAATATGAACTCAAGCCGTTTGAGCCTCTTGGTGCTCCCTTCGCAAGCCCAGTTGGGTAGATCTCACTCGCGACTAGAACTTTACTCCGCTTCAATGTACCGTACCCGACCAACCTCCTTCACAAACGATCCTTTAACCAGAGGATTATACATATTTCCGATCGCAGATTACCTAAGCTACGGACACTGTGCCCCTACCCGAACATAACCACCGCCGGGAGTCTCAGAATACTACAGTAATTCACCGGGAATGTCTGCAACGGTGCAGCTGGGCTCGGAAGGATGCTTGGGGGTGTCGATGAATGTGCGGACACTCCCTTAATCTCATATAAACTAACTCGAGGATAGACTATGTTTTCCCGTTTTTATCAACATCTCTGAGTCTGTTGTGAGCCTATGATCCAAGGCGTTAATCCAATGTTGGCCGGAGAAGAAAATATATGCCCAGAAATTTTTAAGTCCCCGGAAGGAAAATTAGGGCTATTGCTTTACTCATGTAAATAGGGCCCCGAAGTGCCCATTTGCGACCGGCGGTGGACGCGAGATCAATGGAACAATCTCATCATCAGAGGGAAAACCGAATTAATAAATACCTTTGCCCTTAGGGTTTATAACGCTGCTCAACCCCAAAAATACGATCGGTGAAGACAGGTGATAATAATATCGAAACCTATGAATCTCACAGTTAACCTCCCGTTCCCTACAAGAGACTCGCCCTCTCCATGGGTTCCCATCACAAAACAGAGCAAGTACGGAGAATGTCCCCCGCAATTCCTTCTCTTGATGAAAGAAACGTGTCTCTGACGCTCTTGCTCTTTAGGACCTTCTATCCACGACATCGTGTCAGATCCCTTCTATCGTCAAAGACTCCATTAAGCAGGCGCTATTTAATGAAGGAATTTTCTAGCATCACCACGGAGTGCGGTAGGGAGGGTCTCAAGTTTGATTATTCTATATGCTAAACTCCTAATGCTAGTGAGGAATGGGCGACTGTCAATACGTTGGGGTTTCAGATTGAACCGCTCCTCCTCCGACCGAATGGGCAGAAGGTGGGTATTATATTTACTGCTCAAGTTACGATAGGAGCTAATATGACACCAGGAATATTACTTGAGCTCTAAGACCCGGAGCTTTGACCCATCATTTAGGTAGAACAGCTAACCCAAGCACAAGGCACAAGTCATTACGCACATGCTCAAGACGACACTCTGTTTATCGGAAAGGTTAACTCATAAAGGAAGCGAGTTGAGTTCGAAATTAATACTACTCTCACTTACCGGTCCGCCTGTCCACAAACACAGTATCAAGTCCTTGAATATCACAGAAAAATAGGACCACCATCCTATTCCCGAACGCACGGGTAGCACTATATTCCAGTGCTATGAACAATCTCTTCAGATATTCGACTAAGCCAACTTTAGTAAATCCGTCTACGATAGAGCTAGAATTTGCCATTCGAAAAGGCTCTACGTCAGAACCTGCTAGGAAAAAATAACGGCGGTGCTTGGTGCTCTCAGACCTCTGAAGTTTGCTCGGAAAATTCGCTAACCGTTTACGAACGCTCCTACCGCCTATCCCGCCCTGGGGGCACGACGCTGCGAATTACCCACAGTCTCCGGTTAGTATCTACAAATGGAGAGTTACACTCAGGATGGCGTTCCCTGTGATATCTAGCGAAGCAGCAGCTGCAGTATCCAGAACCGCATAGCAGCCGGATATAAACTAATGAACCCTGATCAATTCGCCTTTACCTACCGACAGAGGAAAACACTATAACCCAGGCGCACCACCCGATACACTGTGTTGCATACCCAGTATTGGAGAAGATTTCCTTCGATCCCAGATAAATTCGTCAAGGCAAGGGGAGGGGCTTAGGCTAACTCTTCCGATTTTTAGAAACAAACCCCGGAGATACCCAAATCGCCGGATCAAAGTTGGATGTTTTTTTTTCTTCTCTTTCTCACTGTATTAGTTCACATCCCAATTGCGGTACTAATCCGGGGACTTGAGTACTGATAACCCCCCGCTATCATAGAGGCACGCCTCGTCATCATCATCACCGTCAACAGAATCCCTCATACCCCCCTTAAAATGTCTTACCATCCGCGATCTACCGGAGTCTTACTCCATAGTGACCCGAGACACAGTTCTTTATCCTGATGCAGTACGGATCGACTGCCCTGCAGATCCCAACTTATAAAGCGGAACCTTCCACGGCAGGGGTGGGGGCAATGTCGGAGGCAGCCGGGTTGGGTGTTGTCAGTGTCCCTAAGCAATGGGCATCTATTCTCAACCGTGCCAGTGGATAGGATAATTATCGAAGCCTTGAGGAAATCTTTCATGTGAAAATAGAAGTTCCAGATATGGTGAGGTGCGCTTCCTTCATACGAGCGCTGGTAAGAGAGATGCGGTAACCACTAGAGATCACGTGACAAATTATGCGGCCGTGAATAGGATGCGGCATAACATAATATCAAGTGCTGTACTCGAGTACTTGAGCACCAATGATGGGCGACGCATAACTTAAACAACACTGCGGCATATTTTTCGGGGGTACCGGTATGATAGTTCATGTGCCCGACATCCATCATAATCACAGTCAGTACCAGCTAACTTACCCATGGCGAGGATGAAACGGAAATGACCAGGGTAGGTATTTGGAGGATCAAACAGTACTAGTACACAGGGACTTGTATTTACTAATACTGTGTTCAGAGTCGATGTTTTGATTCGTTTTCTTATCCCTTACCGGTGAGGATAGTCAGACTTATCTCTGGCTTTGGAACAGTACATGTGATATTTTTGTAAGATACAATAATCACTTGTAGGATCGTCGTAGTAGCGTAAGGTCTCTCTCTTGTGATTCGCTATTTCCGGTAGGCCTCTAATCTCCGGATTCAGACAAAAGCTACCGTAGTGTGAGGGATTGGAGCTTTCTTGAAGCGGTACTGTCAATGCGTTCTGGTTCTTAGGCGTTCTTTTGGTGGTAATGGCAATTCCCAAAGATGGACTTGATGAACGAAACACATAATGAGATAACGGTCAAACGACAAGTGATCAAACTTGATTGCCTGGGGGGGGGGGGGTGCGGTGGTGATGGCTTCCCCTCATCCACTTTGCTCCCTTAAGTACCCAAATTTCTCTATGCTAAACTAAACTAGTGACGGTACCAAACATTCACGATGTTTTGCATGCTTCTGCATAATTTTCCCCATGGCTATTCACGTGACCGACAGTACGGCCTGAGCCTTCTCATTAACTCGCAATTATGTCAACCTGCCAAGATAAAATTATCGTGAGCCGATTCGGTAAGGATAATCTGATAGCGGATTCCTGAAGATCTTGTGGTGCTGTTCACTCGCGGGGCAGGGTGTTCCGGGGGTGCTGTGTTCTGGATGGTCAGGGTTGTACCTGGTTTTATACAGTAATGCTCCAGTACTTATGTTCCCTGGGAGATATGGTACTTGTATAATATTTATATGGAGGTGCGGAGGGAGATTTTCTATTATTATTTTTGCTCCCGATTCTTTATCCCTTATCCACTGTGTGAGATTCTAGTCCGGTTTGAAATATGGGGCACTAGTTCTATTATCGGGATCCGTAAGTTGAATGCCGCAGTGATAGACTACTAAGGTATTGGTTATCCGGTTGGAGTGTGCTATAACATGTTTCTTATAATTCTGTCATTGCTTGCGTACGGTAGTCCCCCGCCGCTGGTCTAGAGAGGGGATAGCCTCGGGATATTCAAGCAAGGGTGCTTGAGTGAAGGGGAAAATATTAGGATAAGCAGGGGGGTGGTGGAATTACTCGAATTAGTAAATAGTTATCTTAAGTTTTGGTTCTTTGATGCTTCTTCTAAGGTATGCACAGGCCTCTGCTCCCCCTGCTGGCCCCGATACAACACTTCAGGTGCCGGTGTCGCATGAGGCTCAACAGTCAATTGAACTATTAAATTTAACTTTATCAGGAGAACAGTTTGGTAAGTGGGGGAAAACTCAAATACCCACAGCGAACTAATACGGAGTAATTATAAGAGCCTTTAGCCTCTACTCGACGGAGAGAAAAAAACTAAAGCGGCTGATATTAAAATAGTAGTTAATATTGCGCAGCACTTAACACAGCCTACAAAGCAGCAGGTATCGTACTGGGCTGGTACTGCGCAAAGTCCTGTAACGCACAGTGCCCTACTGTACCCAGCCGGCGGCTGATAGATAGATAACCTTACTGTACTGCAGACCCCTCTCCTCTCCTCTCCTCCCTTCCCGCTCCCTTAAATAAAATACAAAAAACCACTCCAAGATCCCCATAATACAACCTACACCGGGGCGGAACCTTACTTGAATACATGAATCCCAGGATACCCCTCTCTTGTTTCCCCAGCCCCAGCGCAACCCGGAAATGCACAATCTAAGCGCCCGTGACAGGGACCACCTGCCGGTACTGGTATTATGCAAAAGAAGTCTATGAGCACCTCGGGGAATTTAATTCCGCCGCCCCCATCGCACGATTTCCTACAATCTTTCTATGTGAGCGGTGTGATCCTCGCGATACGAACGGGTACTTGGTACTTGGGTGGGTGGGTGAAGCAATCTAATAAATTTGATCGGATCTGGAAGGGTGTACGAGTACTAGTATATGCGGGGTGGGTATTATAGGATAGGATAGGATACTGTACTACGGTAGTGTACTCGTACGGCTATTTCCGGTTGCTGCAGGGCGTATCGGACGGAGGCTGATGTGTGGTCTGGGTTTTTTTTCTTTGGTCGATTTTGGAGCCGGGGTCCCCCCTCCTTTGGTTCTGGATTTCGTTGCTCTTGAGCTTTTTTTTTTTTTTTTTGTTAAATCATAGAATTTATCTGTTTAAGGTACAGACCTCGCATTCGGGAGAAATCCCATGGCGTCAAAAACCTCCACCTCCAGCCAGGGAAAAAACAAGCCACCCCAGGTCCCTCTGGTATGGGACCAACCGCACATCCTGCACAAAGAAAGGTACAAAGTCCCACCCCACTAGCCAAGAAACGATCCATGGTCTCAACGAGCCAACAAGATATACCCGACAACCAAGCAAGCACAGGCAGAAAGCAACAAGAAAACCCTTCTGGACATCTCTGATAAAAGAAATCCTTCCCAGTCCAATGAAATCAATCCTACAGCCCCTCTGGTATGGAGCCAACCGCACATCCTCCCACAAGGAGAGGCAGGCAGAAAAGAAAACACCATCTGTCAACAACAAAACAAAAGAAATAAATTGATCAGACAACTTGCACCCATTCTTCATCGTCCTGGTCGTAGGGCCGTGGGCAGACCCTTTCCCTTGTTTTATAGGGACCAAGGAACCCTTCGTATGAATAACCGTTACCAGTCCAAGAGTACTGGCACCGGAGAGAGATGCGGTAAGCAGCTGGCAGGATGGGAGCGCAACCAGAGGCAGTGCAATACTAGCCACACATTGTCAAGATAGTCCAGCTGAGTTTAGGCAGTATGTGGGTCAAGCTCAGAGCCGTCCGTTAAGGCCGGAGGCGGAAAACAAGCCAAGCGTGATTTGTGTCTTCCTAGTATAGGCGAGGGTGCCACAAGGAAAGGCTGAGAGGTAGGTGGCAGTAAGGTGCCAGCTAGGTGTTTTATCACACGAGGAGGCCATCCCAGCACACTTATGAAGCTCCAAGTTCAGTGGCCGGGTAGGATCGTGAGATTTTTTGTGTGTGGTGTTGAACCCCGTTCAGACCTTCCTAATTAGGAAGGCCAAAAGCGGGGTCCGGAAAATTGAGGAAGAGGAGCTTGTTCGTTGCTCTTGAGCGTGTAGATTGGTATCATACCAGGGAAACTGATTAGCAGTATTGAGGGAGGAAAGGAAGTATAACTAACGTTTTGACGCGGTAGCGAGACGCGGTGCTTGTGCTGTGCGAGCACTTTTGTACTCTCATCGCACGGGTATGCACCTCGCGAATTTTGTAGCAAAAGCAGTGCAAACCACACAGACTTACCCCGGTGTGCTCGGCTTCGGCCTGATCTGGGGGGAATATCTCCACAGCCACTAGATTCGTCACATAAAGAAGCGCACGGACGAACTCGAAACCGACCAATTCCTAACTAAATTACGGTATGGTACTGTACCGTTACCATGGACTTTCCATCACGACAAGAGAGATGACCAATGGCCCCGAAACCCATCTTGATCAAACTCGCCGCATGGCTTCTTTCACCCTGCATATTTGGAAAAGAAAAAAAAAAAACGGTTCCAGTGGCACCCCCGTTTCACATCACGGAGGCGTCACGATGCAGTACCGGTACTCGTGGCTTCACCTTACCACGGGAGCACCCGGTCGTACTGGCCGTGTGCAGTACTAGCGCAAGCACAAACAGCGTGCGGAAGGGGGTGGTGTTGCCTGTATTTTTTTCCTTTTTCATTCTCGGGGTTGTTAAAGGCAGGAGATATAGAAGGGCTGCGCGGTTGTCGATAAGCGCGCGTCATGCGTGCTTGGTGCTTTATGCTCTCGTTGAGGGTCAGTAAGAGAGAGGGGGGTAGCTCGCCGGTAGACTTGCTATTTTTGAGCCAAGCTTTCTTACGGGTGCGATGCTTTGCATCCTTCCTATTGTTGAGTGCAAGTGCTGGGAGCAAGGGGAGGCGAGACCAATGGGCTGTTTTGGGCTAGGGATGCGATGCTTGGCGCAAGTCAGCTGCTCACTCATTCCGGGGCGGGATCGGATCCTCCGCGATAGCTCTATTATAGGTTGCATTTCGCGGACGCACTCGAGTAGTTTAACTACCAACAAGCAATCAGTCTACCAGCCATCTTGGAAGCAAACAATGATCCTGGATATGTCGGGGGATAACTTATTAGAAGGGAAGGTTTGTTCGCTTTGGAGAATGGATGAAACGGTGGTATTGTAAGGGCTTGGCTTGTTTACTGAGTTTGGTAATGGGGACTGACTATTGGCTGTTGGATAGGATAACCCTGTTGAGCATGTAAGCGAGCTTATTTAAATTACTACAAGGTGAAGCAAGGGGAACAGATTTTGCTGTCTCTTTGCTGTTAGTAGGAAGAGTAACGAATCCTCGCCAAGTAAAATGGAATCATCCCATGAATATTGAGATCTTTAGTGCGCAGAGCCAGCTACCAGTGGGAACTATCATGCATTTATTGGAGACTCTCGGTGCAGTACAACTCTCTCTCCTTCTCCTTCAACCCGCAGTACTCGAGTACAGTACTCGTACTGTCAGCTAGTATAAGTTATCCCCCCTTTTTTTCGATAACTTGGCTGAGCTGGGGAGGGACGGACAAGGAACACCTCCGAGTCGGCCACTCTCTGAAACGCGAATTCACGTCATGTCTCACTGGTTGCCGCCTTATCTCGCCCATCACTTCAGATCTTTTTCCTAATGTCCTTACCTCTCCCCTGTCCTTCCTTTCCTCTTTTTCCCTTCTTACCTTCCATCCGTCGACTTTGAGAGTCTTTTTTTTTATTTGTTTGGTTGATTTACCTTATATTACTCGGCCTGGTGCTCTTTTTTTTTTTCGACATCCGCTCTTTTTTTATTTTATTTACGGGCGGATTGATTGATATTTTCCAGGAGAAATTGGGTGTCGCTCGTTTGTTTGTTCATTCATTTTTTTCCCCCTCTCGCTTCTTTTTAGCGTTAGGTTTTCGGGCAGCAAGGAAGCAAGCAAGCAAACACCCCGACCAACAACACTCTTTCGAATCAAACCTCACTCTTTTTAAGGTTTGGAGTCAAAATTAAAAAAAATTCTTACCCGGGTGGTAAAGTATAAAGGAAAAAAAAAAGAAGGAAAAAGACACTCTCGTTTTCAACTCAAAAACCTCGATTCAAGGAAGAGAAGGACCATCGATAAAAGACAGAACAAGCGGCAGCAGAAATACTTACAAAATGCATTTCTCAATTCTCCCGACTTTATTGATCGTCACTAGTGTTTCCGCCGTGTCACTATCGGATATCTCCCCTCTGCCATCGGGCTCGGTGACACCAGGTTGCGAATCGGCCTACAGCGAGCAAATATCTGCATGTCCGTCCGACCTCCGCACATCAAAGCTATGCAGCGCTGAGTGCTCCTCAGCTCTCGACGAAACAGCAAAGGAAGTAATTGCCGCTTGCCGGCAAGCGTTCGTCGGCCCTGATTCTCTCTTGAGGCGAGTTCTCGACGGAGGTATTCAGAAGGCCTTGTGCGGAGCCGCCGCCTCCTCATCTGTCTCCTCCACAACTTGCTTGACCGATAGCACCTCTGTCGCCACTGCAACGACAATCACCCCCACCGCTTCACCCTCGGCGTCGACTTTGGCGTCGACTTTGACTACGAGCCTTATCAAAAGCGCTGCGACAACAACCCGAGCGCCTAGCTTCTCCGGAGCAATGACCTTCTCGACTGTCCAGCGTCTGGCTGGGAGCTCCGGCCTCCCTGAAATGCTAACGCTGGATAACTCTCCAGTACCCACGGATTCCTTCGATACCCCCGATCCCTCCGTCACGCAGATCCTGTACAACACCAACTCCACCTCTACTACCGAATCCTCTAGGATCGCTACTGCTAGTGCCACCCCCAGCAGCGGAAACGGAAACGGAAACGGCAGTCCTTTCGCTGCTAGCGGCACCAATTCCGCTCCTTCATCCTCCGTCAATGTCCAGAGGAGCGCTTGGGCGGCTTTCGCCCTCTTGACTGCATTCCTTAGTCTATAGTTTGTCCAGTTTATCAGCCACAATATGCATGCATGGCCGTGTTTTTCATTGCCTTTTTTGCTTCTTTTATATCCACTTCTCTTCTCTATTACACCTTCCCCCCCTTTCTTTTTTTACATATTTTTATTTTTTATTTTTATTAGTTGGTATTGGTAGGTGAATGCGATTCTCAGGCATGGGAGGGGGGTTATGGTGCTGGGAGTGACGAGCGGGGTTTTCAATATAGTGGCTATAAACTCATTTTTCAGTGCATTGGGATGGGAAAATTTTGTAGAACTTGTGGAATAGAGATTAAAGGATGAGGGCTAAGCTCGGATCCATGTCACGTACATACTAAGGTTTGTTTGGTGGAAAAGTTTTTGTTTTATTATGTCCTGGAGTGGAAGGCGGTAGACTTTGTATAGATGGTTGGGTAGAGGGATTGAAGGTGAAACTATGGTTGACCCCTGATATCTAACTTGAATGGTGGATGATTATCAGGAGACCAGTGCACCATGTTGTACTTGTAGGCTATACTATCCTACTCATTTATGCCATAGACACCGTGAGAGTTTTTTTTTTGCAAATACTCGACCCTAGAATGTGTAAAACTTTTTGGGAAGCTTCCCCATCTCACTTTCACCATAACCCCATCCCCTTGCGTGTACTATATACAATACATAGACGCTAACCCCCACAACCCCAAATCTCAAAACCGAGGCGGAAGGAAGAAAGAAGAAGCATGAGCCATACAAGGTCACTCCCGCCCGTACAGTAATCCCCCCAAGTGGAAAAAACAAAACAAGCAATCCAACTCGAAAAAAAGCCCATTTATCATAAACCTCAACACTCCATCGCTCACACTCACCTCATTTTTCATCTCCAGTATCCGTACAGCGCAATGACAATTTAGAGCCGCTCACTCCTCCCCATAACAATTAAGAAGTGATAAATTGTGAAGCCCGGGGGGGGGTTATTCCGCGGTTTAGTACAGTACTATACTAGTCTTATAGTTGCTGAACGGCGGAGGAAAATAGTAAAATCTTGATTCTTGTTGTTTATTACACTATTGATCGACGAATTCCTAAATGAGCCCCCACACCTGAGGGGTTGGGGGGTTAATCAAGTTTGGGATATATGGCAGTATATGCAGGGTATTTAGAGAGGATGCTAATCGTCGGTTATGATTTGCAGCTTGTTGAGTTATGATTGGTATATATATGACGTACTACCGATTAACCAACGCTATGCATACTGGACCGGAAAGTAACAGTAGAAAGGAAAAGTAGCGTGGTTGGTTTGTGGTATGGGGTGGGTTATGTTATGGCGGGTCATGAGTTTGAGGAAGTCATGGTATGTCACTCGTGCGTAGCAGTCTTTAGCCTGTAGTGTTTATGTTGAAATTTCATAGTATTTCCTATCTATATTTCATGATCACTGTCGTATATTTCTATACTTAGTTTAGGTTTCGGTACCACCTGTCACCGTTTACATTACTACAGCTAGAGCATGTATTACGGCATTTCATTACCTATCTAGGGATAATATTTGGGATTTCCTTATGCATTTCTTATCTGATATTCGGAGTTTTACGGAAAACCTTTCACATATTTATGCACCTTTCTCGGTCATAATATTTCTAATTATCTCCTAATAATTTCCTCACACCACTTCAGAAGTATGCATATTATTTGGGATGTACTTGGCAGGATTTCAGGGTTAAACATTGTTCGCACTTTTGTTTCCCTTATATTTCTTTCTTACACTTGGTGTTCGCCCTTCTGTATAAATATGGTTGTTATCGCCCACCTCGCTTAGATAGAATAAGAACCAGAACTCCTACCAATCTGCTCTACTACTATCCACCCTCCTCGCTTAGCGTGTCCCAGCAGCACCCCGCGTACCTGCTTAGTATTATCCACATAGAATAGATCGTGCCTTAGTTCACATTTGAACAGTTTATATATACTGTATCATAATGGATACTATGATATAGTAGAATGCGTATAATAACACCTATGTATACCAACATAAAAAACGACTTTAGATCTCAATAGAAATATAGAGGGGTATTCGGGAGTCTTCATATAACCTAGTTATAAGCGCGGGGTAGGAATATGAGAAGCGGTTATTTAAGCAATTTCAAGTATGATACTGTACCGGAATAAATCCTTGTTGTCGGGTGGGAATCGTTTTTTTTCAGAAGCTGGTTTTGAGGTTGCTTTTTAGTGCTGCGCTCTGGAATAGAGGTGATGGCCGGGGGGTTTGGTTCTCTACATGGGGAGTTCCTATCCCGTTTGAGGGGGTAGGATGTGGAGTTTTGGAGTGGGGATTTTGTTTCGGGTTAGGGGGTTGTTGCTATTATATAAGCTGGGTTTTTCTGGGTGGTGAGATGGGGCTGTGGGTGGTCTTCTGGGTTCGAGTTTCGGCTTGCGGTTGGGGGGGGGGCGTAGTGGGATGTAGGCATGATTTTCATTAAACTACTGTATGTCACCACTAGAGTGCTTTGGGTAACATCTAACTTTCTCGCTCCTTTCACGGGTTGTCAGATGTTCTTGAACTTCATATCTTTTTCTATGTTTATATCTAAATAACCTTCTAGTCTATACTTCAGATGGGGGAAGGGGAAAAGGGAGAATTGGGGAAAAATTAAAGAAACAAGTGATGTGGAAAGAGTAAATATGATGAAAAATTTGAGCCTTAAGTTATTGGCTTATTTTAATACTATAGAAATATCCCTTACTAACGCCGAATTCTAGACTGTAAATAGAAATTGATAAATGCTGACCCGAATACATAGGAAAATGGGTGTAGAGGTTTGGACGGGTATTTACCAGGACCGGAAGAGAAATATTTAAGCTGGGGTTCTGTCGTAGGTATATTCCGGGAGGAAGGGAGAGGCGGGAATTAGCGGAAGGTGGGGACTTGAGATGCGGGGGAGGTTAGGCGGGGGTGAGAGGGGGAAGGCGGTAGCGGTGGTGGACGTGTTGTGGAGCTATTGCAGTCCAGGCAGGGATGACACACAGGTTATCTGCCTTGAAGGAGAGAAGAGCGGGGGATGATATGTCACCGTGGTAATGACCGGGTGGGGGTGGCAGATCTTGGAGGCTGGAGTAGCGCTATCACTCCCTTGTGCCCCCTCTCAGTAGCCCAGTCAAATGGTGTTTTGCCATCCTTATCTAATGTGTTGGGGTTGACGTCGTCCCGGGCGAGTAGTATTTTCACAACTCTCTCGTGCCCGCTCCGAGCAGCCCACGAGAGTGGTGTTCCACCGTAGTTATCTTGTTTGTCGGGGTTAACGCCGTCTCGTCCGAGTAGTATTTTCACTACCCCTTCGTGCCCATCGTAAGCAGCCTCCGAGAGTGGTGTACTGTCATTTTTATCTGGTTTGTCGGGGTTGACGTCGTCTCGTCCGAGTAGGATTTTCACCACTCCCTCGTGCCCATTGTTAGCAGCCCAATAGAGTGGTGTTCGGCCGTTGCAATCTGGTGTATCGGGGTAGAAGCCGTCTCGTCCGAGGAGTATTTTCACCACTCCCTCGTGTCCATTCTTAGCGGCATACCAGAGTGGGGTTCTACCGTCGTTATCTGATTTGTCAGGGTCGACGTCGTCTCGTCCGAGTAGTATTTCCACCACTCCCTCGTGTCCATTCCGAGCAGCCCAATGGAGTGGTGTGCTGCCTAAAGAGTCCATTTGGTTGATATCATAACCTTCCATCTCTACCAAGCTAGATACAATCTCAATAATCCCGAAGAAGGATGCACAATGTAGACCACTGAACCCGGAAAATTTATCTATATTAAGGCCCCATATTAGGCCCCATATTTCCTGTGCTTTCAAGAGAATTTTAGTGGATATGTGGCCGTTGTAGTCGTCAAACAGTTTTAGCGCAAGCTGTTTCGCACAATCTGAAAGCTCCCGTTTTGCGTGAAATCCCCAATATAGAGAGGAATATTCGAGAAATGGTGTGTCTTGGGGGTCGGGAGAGCGGCTGCGAGGAAGGGCCTTGATCTGCTGGGAATTCAAGTAAGTCAAGCAGGCTTCTGCGATTGTCGAGTGAGCTGGGCCGAAAAGGTCGGGATGAGCTCGGAGGTATTCTTGAAGCGTAAAGTGGATTAACCGGACTGTGGAAGCCTCCTTTTCTACCACAACGAGTCCTTGACAACAGGCTAGTACTGTTCCTATTGAAGGAACATTGTCGCTTTTGAGATTCGGCGACCCGACCTCGACTGCGAGGGAGTGGCACAGTTCATTGGCTTTCAAGGGCCGCTCCGAGTGCGATATCCACATCAGAGCCGCCATTCCAAGCTTCGCTTTCTCCCTCCCTTGTCCCTTTATCCTACCCAGTGTCACACTATATGCATCTCCCAACCCTAAGCCATCAGTCATTGCACTGAGCTTTTGTCGCCTGCGATGGATTGTGGTTTCTTGCAACACCACATCGATATTCAGCCTGACCAGTAAGAATCTAGATATGTATCTGTCAGTCCATGCTTGAGGTAGTTTCCCTAGTGTTGTAGTTTCTACATACATTTCGGAAACGTCTTCAGGGATTTTCTTCATGATCTCTGCCTCTAAACTGGCATCCATTGCATCTGGGATTGTGTCCTCTTCTAGCCTGGAGTGAAGATATCTAATAATATCATCTCTCTTGGTGCTTATGGGTAGATTCGTCACTCTTCCAGCAAGGCGCCTTGTGATATCGGGTAGGACGTGCGGTCTTCCAGTTACGAATATTCTAGTGCCGGGAGACTTTTCAAGAATCTGGCCTAGCGAATCGAGAATCTTGGCTCGATGTTCCGGCACACATTCGTCCAGAGCGTCGATGCATATGAACGTGCGTTCTTTGGACGTGATAATCTGTAGCATCTTCACGGTATCGGAAAGCTGAGGTCCCCGCCCTCCAAGCGCCTTTTTTTGTTTTTGGTATGCTCGCGATATCTCTTCTGGGATTTCCTCTAGTCCGGTAACCACCTGTTTCAGAAGGGCGCCCATCGTGCTCGCCGGGGATTGGTCCTTTTGGACGGCAAAATCGAAATAAAAGCATGCGACGGTAACATTTTGATCTCCACCCCGCTCACACAAGGTGTCTATCACTAGTGAGCTAAAATTGTGGCTGGTCAGCGCTTGCCTTTTTCTTCCATTATCGCGAGGCTCGTCATTTTTACCTATTATATGTTTTGCCGACCCCCGGATTTCCATAGCAAAACAAGACTCCGTTATCAGATTCATCTCCCCCATTATCAGCGCACCAGATTCTAAACTCCTTGGTTTGTAACAGCCATTCCCCTATATTTTCGACGCGGCGCTCCTGGATGTCCTGATGGCGTGACCTGGGATCAAGTGGGGATAACCAGGCTAAGATATTAGATCGTTCATCGGCAACTGTAAAAGTATTCGACACCTGAACGGTGTTAAAGGAGTTGATATTATGACTAGAATGCGACATTCTCTCGTTTTCGCGGTTTAGGATATTGTCGATGATGGACGATGGAGTGAGTCGGCCATAGGAATTCTTAAGGGCTGAAGAAAAGCGGGGTCACTTGTACAACCTCACGGATGCCTTAGGACAGCCCAATTAGTTTCCGTTAGATTGGTGCCAATTGCGCCCTGGCTGTGCCAACCGCATCAGGAGCAGGAAGTGCCAAACTTATTTAAGTGCTATCCTACTCTCATACCGGGAGTGCAATTGTAATGAATACCATAAATCTTGCGCTGTAGTGCACGGGGGCCCTAGATCGCCTATGGTTGAATCCACCGGTTCAGCATATAACTGGTATGTAGGATAAGTACGTTAAGTCTCATTGAATCAGCCGAATATCCTGGGTTACATATCATCAGATTCTAACTTAAACAATCCAAACATACTGGTAGCTCTTCCTGAGGTCGATGTAGGTGGGAGGGCGCACTCGTGCCGGGCTCTGGAAAGATAAGGACTAGCTTATGCGTTTTATTATTCGTTACGACCGCCAAGCACAGTACTCGTGCAGCACACGGGGTGCGGGGTTGCTATATTTCTCATTTTACCAGTATTTCGTCTTTCGACTTAAGTATGTACTTGGCAATTTAAAAAGTCTCCGGACGCTTTCGTGCTAAGATAAGTACTAATAAATGAAAAGCGTCCGGAGACTTTTTAAATTGCCAAGTACAGTAGTGATCTGGGGATAAATTTGTGGAAACCTTTCGGCTAACCTACGGTAAGTAAGAATTCAGGGGGGGGGGGTCATTGGCGAATAACGTTCTATCCAAGCCTAGGTTAATAATGTAGGATCCAAGATTTAATTTACCACTGAAAATATCTAGCCGAGATAGTAGAATAAATCTCTTGTGAACAACTCTGGGAGGAATCATCGCATCGCTTGCAATCCTAGGGAAATATACCCCAAAACATGAATAAAACTAATAGTTGATAGAGTGCGTGCAAAAAAAAACATAACCGTACTTTAGTCGGTCCATACACACTGAAGCGAAGCTATGTTTTTTGTAGTCACGATTTTACTGTACTATATTAGCTTATAATAGGGAATGTACTATGCAGGAGAATTGGGCAAAGCCATTGGAGGTTCTCATCAGGCATGGAGGTAGGGGAGCAACCGCAGGCTCGGTCTCTGATAGGGGCCTGGGAAGGAACAAGAGAGGGGGAGCAGCGGGCGGACATAAGATCATGACGTATGCCATTTTAGCGTCCTAAGGCTATAACTAGTCATCGGGTGTCACTCGCTAATACTGGTCTTTTCTACGGGTAAGATATATAGCGACTATACTACGATATACTATGGCATGACAGTAATGCCGGTATCTGTGCCAGTACATAATATAGAAACGACTTTGGATCTCAATATATATATTCGACGGGGTGTAGGAGGAGTGTTCGTACATGCAGGAGTGGGGAGTAGGAAGGTGAGAAGCTGCGATTTATTATACGCTTTTTGAGCATTGTGCAGATCAATTGTTCGTTGCAGGTGGGAATAGCTTTTCGGAATCTGGTTTAGAGTCTGGTCCTCATTATTATTCCTATCTGAAATCGTACGTGGTACAGTAAACAGACAAAATGTGACGTGGCAGCGGAGGTGAGTTTGGAAATTTCACCAAGCACTTGACGCCACGCTACAGTAGGTAAACATCAAGTACTTTCGCATACCCCTCCAACCGTCTTGTGCTGCTAGACCACCGTCTATAGGTAAACGGGCCCTAAATACTTGAAATGATTACAACTGCAGCCTCCCGTCATCAACAATTGTGCTATATCATCGACAATCAACAAGTGAGAAGTTGCACAACTTCTTAGATGAAAAATAATAAAAGGAATTATTCTTAGAGATAGCCTCAGGGCAAAAAAATGTGAAAACGGAAATTGAAAAAATTGGTGTGTGGTTCTTGTGGTAGCAGGCAGCAGTAAGGTTGGCGGGGGGGTGGTCCTGGTAAGATGGTTGACATGGGGGTAGCTATTATCATGAGCATTCCTTCGATGCCTCCGATCCCTCGGTCGTGCAGATCCTCTACCACCCCAACTCCGCTACGGAATCCTCTAGATCGCTACTGCTAGTACCACCCCCAGCAGCGGAAACGGAAATGGAAACGGCAGTCCTTTCGCTACTAGCGGCACCAATTCCCCTCCTTCATCCTCGGCCAATGTCCAGAGGAGCGCTTGGGCGGCTTTCGCCCACTTGACTGCATTCCTTAGTCTATAGTTTGTCCTGTTTGTCAGCTACAATATGTATGCATGGCCGTGTTTCTTATTGCCTTTTACTTTTTTATATATCCTCTTCTCTTCTCTATTACACTTCTCCCCCTTTCTTTTTAGTAGCTATAAACCCATTTTTTAGTGTATTGGGAGAAATTTGTAGGCCTTGTCAAATAGAGATTAAAGGACAAGGGCTGGGCTCACCTCCGTGTCATAGCGAGGTTTGTTTGGTGGAAAATCTGTTGCTTTTGCTGTGTCCTGGAGTGGAAGGTACTTTTAGTGGATTTTGTATAGAGTAGATAGTTAGGTAGAGGAATTGTAGGTGAAACTGTCGTTGACCCCTGGCATCTAACTTGAATGATGGATCATTATCAGGAGACTAGTGCACCGTGCTATGCTCGCAGGTCATACTCTCTCACTTATTCGTGCATTGGGACCGTGGGAGTTTTTTTTTTGCAAACATTCTACTCTAGAATATGCGTGCCGGGAGGGGACGCTAACCCCCACAACCCCAAATCTCAAAATTGGAGTAGAAGAAGAAACATGAACTATACGGGGTACCCTCCCGGGCTAGAAACTCCCCAGAGAGGAAAACAAAACCAGCAACCCGACTAGAAAATATCTGTATATCATAAACGTGGACACTCCATCACTCACGCTCACCTCGTTTTTATTACTAAGTATTCGTATAGCGCGATGATAAATCACAGGCGCTCACTCGTCCCAGGAATCTTCAGGAACCGGGAAGAATCAAGGGGGGGGGCTTACTCCGCGGTTTGGTACAGTAACAGTGTTATTTTTGCCCGGGTGTGAGAAGGGGGATAGTAATTCATGATTCCAGTGCATTGTACTATTGCATAATTCCCAAAATTAATGAGTCCCCTCGGGGGTAATCAAATCAAGTTCACGATATATGTCAACACCTGCATAGTATTTCGAGCGGATGCCTAGACCGCAATTAACACAGCTATGATACCTAGCCCGTAGAGTTACGCTTGGTATACTACCAATTAGCCAACACGCTACCGGACCGGGAACTAGAAAGGGAAAACGTATCGGGTTGGCTCGGTCATAGTGCGTGCTATGGCAGGTCTTAGGATGGAGCTCTTCATGGTATGTTACTCGCTGCTACTGATCTCCATCCGATAAGTTTATGTAAAAGAGCTACTATACGATAGCACAATATATACAATAACACCTATGAATACCAACACACATAAAAAAACGACTTTATATCTTAGTATCATGGAAATATGAGAGGTAGTATAGGGGAAGTGTTGTAACAGTAAAAGTGAGGAAACAGGAATGTGAGGAGCGGTGAAATAGGCTTTTTGAGCTCCGGACAAAATAACTCTTTGTTTTTTGGATGGGAATAGTTTTTTGGAATCTGGTTTGGAGTTTGCTCTTTGTTACTATGATACTCGTTGGAATTGCACGTGGTGTAGGGGATATATAACTAAAATTAGGCATGGAGTTTGGTTCAATAATTGGAAGTTTTTTTTTAGAGGGTATGATGTGGAGTTGTGGAATGGAGTTTTTGTTTCTGGGTTAAGGAGGGTTCTTGCTATGGTATAATATTATATTGGACTTTCTGGGCGATAAGATGGGATTGTGGGTGGTCTTCAAGGTTCGGGCTTAGGCTAGCGTCAGGGGTGGGATGTAGCCCGTGACCTTCATTAAACTATGTCACTACTAGAGCGCTTTGGTATCTAACTTTACATCGCCTTTGATAGGTTTTCAGGGGCACTTGAACATATATCCTTTTCACTATATCCAAATAACGCTCGCGTCCAGACATGAGATGAGTGTGAAGGAAAGGGGAAAAAAAGAGAATTGCGGAAAAATTCAAGAAACAAGAGATATGCAAAGAGGGTATACAACAAAAAACAAGAGGGAAAGTAGATATGATGGAAATTTTGAGCCGTACTAGCTTATCTTAGTAAATAGAAATATCCCCACCGATGCCGAATTCTAAGTTAGACTGTAAGCCGAAATTGGTGGGCCCTGAATAGGATATGATACATAGGAAGATCTGTGCAAAAGTTTGGACGGGTATTCCTTCGACCAAAGAGAAATATTTAAGGCGGGGTTCTATCGTAGGAGTATTCTATGAGGAAGGGAACAACGTGAATTAGCGCAAAGTGGGGAGTTAAGCCGCAGGGGAGGTTGGGCGGTGGAGAGAGGGGGGAGGTAGTAACGGTGGTGGGAGTATTATGGGGCTGTTGCGGTCCATGCAGGGATGGCACACAGATTATCTAGGTTGAAAGGGAGAAAAGCGGGCGACATGCCGCCGTGGTAATGACCGGGCGGGGGTGGCAGATTTTTGAGGCTGGAGTAGCGCTATCACTCCTTTGTGCCCTTCCTCAGTAGCCCGGTCGAGCGGTGTTTTGCCATCGTTATCTACTTTGTTGGGGATAACGTCGTCCCGTGCGAGGAGCATTTTCACCACTCTCTCGTGCCCCTTCCAAGCCGCAACGTACAGTGGTGTTCGGCCGTTGTTATTCGGTTTGTCGGGGTTGATGTCTTGTCCGAGTAGCATTTGTACAATGTCCTCGTGCCCGTTGAAAGCGGCATAGAGGAGTGGTGTTTGGCCGAAGATATCTGCTTTGTTGGGGTTGACATCGTCTCGTGCGAGTAGTATTTTCACCACTCCCTCGTGCCCATTGCTAGCAGCCCACAAGAGTGGTGTTCCGCCATTGTTATCTGGTTTGCCGGGGTTGACGTCGTCCCGTTCGAGTAGTATTTTCACTATTCCCTCGTGCCCTTGGGAAGCAGCACACCAAAGTGGTGTTCGGCCGTCGTCACCTGGTTTGTCGGGTTTGACGTCGTCTCGCCCGAGTAGAATTTTCACTACTCCCCCGTGCCCCCGGTAAGCAGCCCACGAGAGTGGTGTTCGGCAGTTGTTATCTGGTTTGTCGGGGCTGACGTCGTCTCGTCCGAGCAGTATTTTCACCACTCCCTCGTGCCCCATGTAGGCAGCCCACAAGAGTGGTGTTTGGCCGTCATTATCGGGTTTGTCGGGGTTGGTGTCGCCTCGTCCGAGTAGTATTTTCACCACTCCCTCGTGCCCATTCCTAGCAGCCCACGAGAGTGGTGTTTGGCCGTCGTTATCTGGTTTGTTGGGGTCGAGATCGTCTTGTCCGAGTAGTATTTTCACCGCTCCCTCGTGCCCATGGTAAGCAGCCCACACGAGTGGTGTTCGGCCGTCGTTATCTGGTTTGTTGGGGTTGAGGTCGTCTCGTCCGAGTAGTAATTTCACCACTCCCTCGTGCCCCTTGTAAGCAGCCCACCAGAGTGGTGTTTGACCAATGATATCTGATTTGTCGGGGTTGACGTCGTCCCGTGCGAGAAATATTTTCACCAGTCCCTCGTACCCATTGTAAGCAGCCCAATAGAGTGGCGTTCGGCCGTGGTTATCTGGTTTATCGGGGTTGACGCCGTCCCGTGAGAGAAGCATTTTCACCACCTCTTCGTGTCCCTTCCAGGCAGCCCAATAGAGTGGTGTGCTACCTGCAAAATCCATTTGGTTGATATCACAACCTTCCATCTCTACCAAGCGAGCTACAATCTCAACAATCCCGAAGAGTGACACACAATGCAGACCACTGAACTCGGAAAATTTATCCACATCAATACGACTAATATTCTGTGCTTTCAAGAGAATTTTAGTGGATATGTGGCTGTTGCAGTCGTCAAACAGCTTTAGCGCAAGCTGTTTCGCAGAACTTGAAAGATCCCTTTTCGCGTGAACTCCCCAATATAGAGAAGAATATTCGAGAAATGGCGTGTCTTGGGGGTCGGGGGAGTGGCTGGTCGGAAGGGCCTTAGCTTGTTGGGAATTTAGGTAAGTTAAGCATGTTTCAGCGATTGTCGAGTGAGCGGCTCCGAAAAGGTCTGGATAAGCCCGGAGGTATTCTTGAAGCGTAAAATGGATTAACCGGACAGTGGAAGCCTCCTTTTCTACTATAACAAGTCCTTGACAACAGGCTAGTAATGTACTTATTGAAGGAACATTGTCGGTATTGAGATTTGGCAACCCGATTTCGACTGCTAGGGCGTGGCAGAGCTCGTTGGCTTTCAAGGGCCGCTCCGCATGAGATATCCACATTAAAGCCGCCATTCCAAGCCTCGCTTTATCCACACCCTGTCTCTTTATCCGACCCAGCGTTGTGCCATATGCATCCCCTAACCCTAAGCCATCTGCCATTGCGCTGAGCTTTTGCCGCCTGCGATGGATTGTGGTTTCTTGCAAGACCGCATCGATATTCAGCCTGACCAGCAAGAATCTAGATATGTACCTGTCAGTGCATGTTTGATGTAGCTTCCCTAGTGTTGTTTCTACATACATTTCGGAAACGTCTTCAGGAATTTTCTTCATGATCTCTGCCTCCAAACTACTATCCATCGCATCCGGGATTGTGTCCTCTTCTAGCCTGGAGTGAAGATATCTAATAATATCATCTCTCTTGGTGCTTATAGGTAGACTCGTCACTCTTCCAGCAAGGCGCCTTGTGATATCGGGTCGGATGTGCGGTCTTCCAGTCACGAATATTCTAGTGGCTGGAGACTTTTGGAGAATTTGGCCTATCGAATCAATAAACTTGGCTCGATGTTCTGGCACACATTCGTCGAGAGCGTCGATGCATATGAACGTGCGCTCTTTGGAAGAGGTAGCCTGTAAAATCTTCACAATATCCGAAAGCCGAGGTCCCCGCCCTCCAAGTGCTTTTTTTTGTTTTTGGTATGCTCTGGATATCTCCTCCGGGATCTCCTCCAGTCCGCCAACCACCTGTTTCAGCAGGGCACCCATCGTAATCGTAGGGGACTGGTCGTTTTTGGCGGCAAAGTCGAAATAAAAACAGGCGACGGTAACATTTTGACCTCCATCCTGATCACACAAGTTGTCTATCACTAGAGAGCTAACATTGTGGCTGGTCAGCGCTTGCCCTTTTCATCCATTATCGCGAGGTTCGTCCTAGTTACCTAATATATGTTTTGCCGACCCCCGGATTTCCATAGCAAAACAAGACTCCCTTATCAGATTCATCTCCCCCACTACCAGCGCACCAGATTCTAAACTCCTCGGTTTGTAACAACCATTCCCCTATATTTTCGACTCGGCGCTCCTGGATGTCTTGATGGCGCGACTTTGGATCAAGTGGGGATAGCCAGGACAAGAGTTGAGACCGGTCATCGGTAACGACACAATTGTTCCACACGCTGTTATAGGAGTTTGTAGTATTGAAGGAGTTAGTATGAGCCATCTTTGCTGTCCTGAAGTTAGGGAGGATAGGTGATTGAGTTGCTCTGTTGATGGAATCGCGGGGAGCTGAAGAAAAGCCGGATCTTTATAGAACCTCATGGATACCCCAGCACTACCTAATCAATCTCCCCCAGATTGGTGCTAATTGCGCCCTGGCTGTGCCTACGGCATCAAGAGTAGGAAATGCCATACTTATTTAGGTGCTACCCTGCTCTGCTCGTACAGGAATGCATACCACAAGCTCTTGCGCTGCAGTAGACGGGCGCCCTAAAGCACGTGGACTGTGATTGAATCCAGTCGTTCAGCATATGGGCAGCCCAAGTGCTCGAGTACAGTACATCGAGCCTCAATGAATCAGACGAAAAATCCAAGTTACATATCGCCTAGCTTAAAGGATCACAGGATAGCTTTTCCCCAAGTAGATGTAGATAGGCAGGCGCTCTCGTTCCGTGGGTTCCGAGAAGATAGGATCGATCCCTTTGCTGTTTATTGCAGCCGCCAAGTCAGTACTCGTGCAGCACAGACCGGCGTGGGGTTGCTGTAGGCTTCTATTTATATGTTTCTCATAATAAACCCGTCCCTCTCCTCGAGTAATGAAATGGGTAGAAATTTGTTGATACCGTTCGGCTAACCTAAGTGAAAAGTCGGGGGTGTCGTCAACAAATAACATTCTATCCAAGCCAATGCTAATAATGTAGGACCCAAGATTTAGCATACCGCCGAAAATCACTAACCGAGGCAACTAGATACTGTACGGTACAAGTAGAGTAAATCTCCTATGAACAGCCCTGGGAAGAATCACCGCATCACCTACAATCTTAACGAACTATACCCCAAAACATGACTAAAGCTAATAGTTGATAGAGTGGGTACGGAAAAAAAAACATAGCCGTGCTTTAGTCGGTCCATATACACTGAAGCAGAGTTATTTTTTTTACAGTTACGATTTACACTGTACTATTGGTTTACAATAGGGAACGTACTATGCAGGAGAAATGTGCAAGGTCATTGGAGGTCCTCAGTAGGCGTGGGGGTAGGGAAGCAACCAGACTCGTGCTTCTCAGCCAAGATTTGCCTTCCCCATTTGTCGTACGGTAGTTGGATTTGCAAGGATCCTTCGACCAAAAGGGTATAGTGGGTAAATCGTGCATGACTAGTGAGCCTAGTGTCCGGAAGATCAAGATTGCGTGGTTCTGACATCCCCGATAATAAATAGTTCAACCCCCAATAGTCATGCACTGCTCCACACCCGAGCAAACCTGACTAGGACAAATGGGGAAGGTAAATCTTGGCTGAGAAACCGGAGTAGGTCCGGCCTTTAGTAGGCGAAGGACTGAGAGAGTGAGGGTAGCGGGCTGACACAAGATCATGGTGGTATCAACCTCCCAAGGCCGGAAGAAGTCATTTCAAGTCACCCGCTACAGCTTAGTATTTAACCAGTAAGTTTATGTAGGGCACTATGATATAGCACTCGTACGATCTTGGCAACAAAAGAAATGAGCCCCCCCTGGTTGTCCCATACAAAATGCACAAGTTTAGCCAACCACTGTGATGAGACACAACAAATTTTGTTCTTCAAAAAGTGACCAAGTGAAAGGGAATCATAGGGGATTTAACATATAAAATTTCCAATTTTTTTTTGCCTTACCAACTACTGGTAGTGAGTGTGTGAAGCCTAGCCAGTGTGGTTGTAATGCAGAAATCCAATACAAATTGGCTGTCTTGGCTTTTTTTTTTGGCTCCCATTCAGAACTTTGGCACTCAGAGCCCCTAGAATGATTTCTGTAACCTAGTGCTCAGATATGTGAATCTTCTTGTCAAATTGTGCCATCTAGAAAATTCCTCAATTTTTCTGATGTTATGGTGGTGGGCAAGTGCCTTTTGAAAATGGGCATTTTGTATGGAAAAGCCGGTAGGGGCTCGTTTCTTTTGTTACCAAGCTCGTACAATACTTGCAGTGAGCAAAATAATCCGGTCGCCAAGAAGTCTCTTTACACAGAAAACTTGGAGCACAACTACTTCTTGGCAACCGGATCATTTTGCTCATCACAGGTACATACAATAACACAGCTACATACCAACACATGAAGCAATGTCTTTAGATCTCAATGGTGGTGTGAGAGGGGAGAGTGGAAGGGGGCAGCAGTAAGGTTAGCAGCCGGTTGGATGATTGGATGGTTGACGAGGGGCAGCCGTTGCATAAGAGGTGAAACAACGAAACTCAGTCCACCGGGATACAAGCAGGGGTTGAGATTACTAAACAGACTGAATGATAGCCGAGGCCACTTTTTGCATTGGCTTCTGTTATGATGAGGCTGAAAACTGCTTATTCATCCTATGGCATCGGCCACTCTTGCACAATTCTCGGGCGCACTGAATCTCGCTACCTCACCTCCCTAAAGGATAGACGACCGTCTAGCAGCACCAGACCGTCAAGGGAGGCTTGACGGTTGGGGGTACTGTACTGGCAAGTATGATACTTGGGCGCAAATTATTCGTAAGTATTTGGAAATGAGGGCGCGACGATCGTCCCTGCTCAACCACCATACCAGCACCTTGCCACCCCCACCGCTTCAAACTAATCGTCGACACTAACTAACCAAGAGCTTCGCCAAAATCGCTTCAACAACCCGAGCACCTAGCTTCTCCGGAGCAATTGCCTTCTCTACTGTCGAGCGTCTCGCTGGGAGTTCCCTGACACGCTAACGCTAGATAACTCCCTAGTACCCACGCGTTCCTCCGATACCCCCGATCCCTCCGCCGCGCCGATCCTCTACTACCCAACTCCACCTCTACTATCGAATCCTCTAGGACTGCCACTGCCGGTATCCCTAGCAGCGGAAGTGGAAACGGTAGTCCTTTCGCTACTAGTGGTACCAATTCCGCTCCTTCGTCCTCCGGCAATAACCAACGGAGCGCTTGGGCGGCTTTCGCCCTCTTGACTACATTACTTAGTCTATAGTTTGTCTAGTTTATCAACCACATTATTCATGCATAGCCGTGTTTTTCATTGCCTTTTTCCTTTTTTTTATATCCTTTTCCCTTCTCCATTGCCCCTCCCCCCTTTATTCTTACAGATTTTTATTTTAGCTTGGTTGGTGTGGGCAGGTGAATGAAATACTCTGATATGGGTCAGGGGTGGCACTGGGGTTAACAAACGGGGTTTTCAATATAATGGCTTAGGCCCGTTTTTCAGTGCATTGGGATGGGAGGACTTCATGGACCTGTCCAGTAGGGATGAGGACTGGTCTCGGCTCTATGTCGTATATGGAGGTTTGTTCTATGGAAAAGGAGTTTTTTTTGTTGGATCCTGGAGTGGAAAGTGGTAGATTTTGTATAAACGGCTGGGTAGAGGGGTTGAAGGTGAAATTATCGTTGACCCCTGGGATCTAACTTAAATAATGGATCATTATTAGGAGTCTAGTGCACCGTACTGTACTGCACTTATAGGCTACACTATCACGCTCATTCGTGCCACAGACACCGTGAGAGTTTTTTTTTTTGCAAATATTCATCTCTGGAATATGCGTAGGGCTTTCGGAGAAGCTTCTCCGTCTCACGCCCATCGCCCCATCCTTCTTCCTCTTCATGCTCATATGTGTATGACAAAGTTACCATATACACAATACCGGGCGGCTAACCCACACAATCTCAAATCCCAAATCCGGGGTAAAGGAAAGAAAGAAAGAAGCATGAACCATATGAGGTGACTCCCGCCCTGTAATCCCCCCAAGGGAAAAACAAAATCGGCAATCCGACTAGAAAATAGACACGCATCATAAATGCGGATATTCCATTGCTCACGCCTGCCTCGTTTTTATTCAAGTGTTAGTATAGCACGACGATGAGTTATGGTGCTCACTAGTCTCCGAAACCGTTAGGAAGTGACAAATTGTGAGATTACTCCACTATTTGCTACCAGTTTTATGGCTATGAAGCGGGGTGGAGGAGGAGGATAGTAAATCTTGATTCCGGTTCATTACAGTATCACCTAATTCCCCAATGAGCCCCTCGGGGGTTATCAGGTTTACGATATCTCTTCCCACGTGCACAGTACCGTACAGCACTCCTAAACGGTGCTCGTTCCATCAACGAGTGACTAGTGGTACACTACTAATTAGCAAAAACACTACCAGAAACTAGAAAGGAAAAAAGTGACTAGTTGGCTTGGGCATGATGCGCGCCATCTCTGGGCTCCAATCCAGGAGGATGTCACAAAATGTCACTCGCTACAACTTAACTTCTCCCGGTAAGGTAGAATATATAGTTATCATGATATAGAAAGATACATACACTAATGCCATGTCTATACTAACACACGAAGAACCACTTTAAGTCACAATAGATATGAGAAGGGGGGGTGTAGGGGTGTTTTTACGGTGAGAGTAGAGTAGGAATATGAGCATCGTTCGCAGGCGGCCAGGCCAGGCTTCGTGGGTGCCCGGCGGTGCCGGCAGGCTTTCGGTAAATCCCATATGACTGGCTAATATTTTTGCTAATGTGCGGCTCACATCTAAAGATATCATACCCAAAGATATCTGCCTGTTTTTCCGGCTTGGGCCATACCATTAAAGTTAAACCATGTTTTGCTTGGTCTGAGATATCCGAGTAGACAGAGATGGAGTAGTTTTTTTTTCTTCTAAAATCACTCGATTTGTTTCCAATAAATAGCATAGTCTGACCTTTGTGAATATTTTCTAATTTCATTTTCATTACAAAATTTTTTTTTAAAAAAAACGCGTTTCCCAGAATATCACTCATGTCGCGGGCGCGCTTAGCTTATCCATAAATTATTCCGAAAAAAGGCTTCAGATATGCGCTCAGGATTAATCACTCTCTCCGGTGGGAAGCGGAAGCGTGCAGAGGAAAATAGAGAACTTTCCCACAGTTGTGGGTTCGCGATCGCAGTCCCTCCCCGTGCTTGGTGGTTCGTTTCATTTTACGGCGGACGCTTTGCCCACGGATCCTATTCAAATCACACTTTATCACTCGAAAGCCAGCAGATATCAGCAGTCCGGCCGGGCCAGTTCAAATAGGCACTTAAAACCGGACTGGCCGCTTGCGAACACTGAATGTGAAAAGCGAGTACTACGAATTAACTCTTTGTTTGTGGTGAGAATAATTTTTTGGAACCTGGTTTGGAGCCCTCCTCTTGTTTAGTACCATTCTCTGAAATTGGGGGTGATGGGGGTGATATATATCTAAGACTATGTGCGGATTGGTTCTATAATAATATATATTATTATAATTATTATTAGGAGTTTTGTTTTCTTTTTTTGGGGGGGGGAGTATGATGTGGAATCGTGGAATGGGGTTTTTGTATCGAAGTTAGGGGGGCTGTTGCTATAAGTTAGTTTTCTCTAGGTGGATTGTGGGTGGTCTTCCGGGTTCGTGTTTGGGCTCGCGGCGGAGGGGTAGTGGAATGTATTGTCGGTGGCCAAAATTGATCTGCAACGTAACCCTCCTCATCGTCCGGCATTCTCAGCACTACCTAAAGAGATTTCTCTAGATCAAATATTCATTTCTACTATGTATTCTACTATGCATTTACGTTCTTAATTTTTTTTTTTGGTTTGCATGATGGTGGGGCTGGTGGGGGTGCTGTTATCATCGCCGAGGCTTTTCCTGTCCTTTAATGCGCTGTTAATTTTGGCCAGGGACAATATTGTAGGTATGATACGATCTTCATAATACTATGTCACAACCGGAATAACTGTAGTTAACATCTAACTTTCTATTAGTCTTCACGAATCATTAGAAATACTTGAACTTTATATCTTTTCTCTCTCTACAGTATATCAAAGAAACCTCCATGTCTATTGATTAGGTGGGGGTGGAGGTGGGGGGGGGCGAAGGGAAATGTGGGAAAATTGAAGAAATAATCGATGTACTCGTACAAAGAGGATATACAACTAGAAAAAAGTAAAAGAGTAAATATGATGGAGATTTTGAGCAGTACCAGTTTGTCTCAATACAATAGAAATATCCCGTATCAACGATAAAATGTGGACTATAAATCAGAACTAACAAATCTGTCATGACTATTATATATAGGAAAATCTGTGCAAAGGTTTGGATGGGTATATCCTGCGACCGAAAGAGAAATGTTCAAGGTGAGGTTCTGTCGTAGGTATATTCCAGGAGGAAGGGAGAGACGGGTAATAGGACGAGGTAGGGATTGGAACTGCGGGAGGAGGGTAGGGGGGTGAGAGGGGGGAGGTAGTAATAGTAACGAGTGTGTTGTGGAGCCATTGCTGCCCGCGCAGAGATGGCACACGGGTTATCTGCGCTTGAAGGGAGTAAAGCGGGTAACACGCCGCCGCGTTAATGACCGAGTAGGGGCAGCAGGTCTTAGAGGCTGGAGCAGCGCTATCACTCCCTGGTACCCTCTCTTAGTAGCTCGATCGAGTGGCGTTTTGCCGTATTTATCTGGCTTATTGGGGCTGACATTGTCCCGTGCGAGCAGTATTTTGACCACCCCCTCATGCCCATTCCAAGCAGCACTCGAGAGTGGTGTCCGGCCGTAGTTATTTGGTTTGTCGGGGTTGACGTCGTCTCGTCCGAGTAGTATTTTTACCGCTCCCTCGTGCCCATACACAGCAGCACAATGAAGTGGTGTGTGACCGCCATTATCTGGTCTGTCAGGGTCGACGTCGTCTCGCCCGAGTAGTATTTTCACCACGCCCTCGTGGCCATTACCAGAAGCACATGAGAGCGGTGTGTCGCCGTCGTTATCTTGCCCGTTGGGGTTGACGTCGTCTCGTCCGAGCAGCATTTTTACAACTCGCTCGTGCCCATTCCAGGCAGCAACGGAGAGTGGTGATTCGGCATTATTATCTGGCTTGTCAGGGTTGACGTCGTCTCGTCCGAGTATTATTTTCACCACTCTCTCGTGCCCATTGCAAGCAGCCCACCAGAGTGGTGTTTTGCTGTCGTTATCTGGTTTGTTGGGGTTGACGTCGTCTCGTTCGAGTAGCATTTTCACCACGCCCTCGTGCCCATTGCTAGAAGCACATGAGAGCGGTGTGTCGCCGTCGTTATCTTGCTCGTTAGGGTTGACGTCGTCTCGTCCAAGCAGCATTTCTACCACTCCCTCGTGCCCATTAAAAGCAGCACCGGAGAGGGGTGATTCGCCGTTGTTATCTGGCTTCTCGGGGTTGACGTCGTCCCGGCCGAGTAGTATTTTCACCACTTCCTCATGCCCATTCCTAGCAGCCCACACTAGAGGTGTGCTACCCCCACAACCCATTTGGTTGATATCACAACCTTCCGTGTCTACCAAACTAGCTACAATCTCAACAATCCCGAAGAAGGATGCATAATGCAGACCACTGAACAAGGAAATTTTATCGAAATCACCAGTGTGCCAATCCTTCTGTGCTTGCAAGAGGGTTTTGGCGGGCATGCAGTTGTTGTGATCGTCAAATAGCTCCAGCGCTAAGAGTTTCGCGCCATCCGAAAGGCCTCTTTTTGCGTGAACTCCCCAATACAGAGAAGAGTATTCGAGAAAGGGTGCGTGTTGGGGATCGGGGGAGAGATTGGTGGAAAAGGCCTTGACTTGCTGGGAATTCAAGTAAGTTAAGCAGATTTCTGCGATTGTCGAGTGGGCTCCGCAGAAAAGGTCGGGCAGAGTCCGGAGGTATTCTTGAACGGTAAAGTGGATTAACCGGACAGTAGAAGCCTCCTTTTCTACAACAACGAGTCCTTGACAACAGGCTAATAACGTACCTACCGAAGGAATATTGTCGGTATTGAAAGTCGGCGACCCGATTTCGATTCCTAGGGCATGGCACAGTTCATCGGCCTTCAAGGGTTGCTCCGCATGAGATATCCACATTAAGGCGGCCATGCCGAGCCTCGCTTTCTCCCCACCCTGTCTTTTTATCCGGCCCAACGTTGCGCCATAGGCATCCCCCAATCCTAACCCATCGGTCATTACGCTGAGCTTTTGTCGCCTATGATGAATTGTGGTCTCCTGCAAGACCACATCGATATTCAACCTGACTAGCAAGAATCTAGATATGTATCTGTTAGTGCATGCTTGACGTAATTTTCCTCGTGTTGTTTCTACATACATTTCGGAAACGTCTTCAGGAATTTTCTTTAGGATATCTGCCGCCAAACTACTATCCATCGCATCCGGGACTGTGTCTTCTTTTAGCCTGGAGTGAAGATATCTTACAATATCATCTCTCTTGGTGCTTATGGGGAGACTTGTTACCCTTCCAGAAAGGTGCCTTGTGATCTCGGACCGGATGTGCGGTCTTCCAGTCACGAATATTCTAGTGGCTGGAGACTTTTGGAGAATTTGGCCTATCGAATCAATAAACTTGGCTCGATGTTCTGGCACGCATTCGTCGAGAGCGTCAATACATATGAACGTCCGCTCTTTAGAAGTGATAGTCTGTAGCATCTTTACAGAATCGGACAACCGAAGTCCCCGCCCTCCAAGCGCTTTTTTTTGTTTCCGGTATGCTCGCAGTACCTCCTCCGGGATCTCCTCCAGCCCACCAACCACCTGTTTTAACAGGGCACCCATCGTGCTCGCGGGGGACTGGTCGTTTTGGGCGGCAAAGTCGAAATAAAAGCATGCGACGGTAACATTTTGACTTCCATCCCGATCACACAAGGTATCTATTACTAACGAGCTAAAATTGTGGCTGGTCAGTGCTTGCCCTTTTTTCCATTATCGCGAGATTCGCCTTTGTTATCTGATATATGTTTTGCCGACCCCCGGATCTCCATAGCAAAACAAGACTCCGTTATCGAATTCATCTCCCCTACTCTCAGCGCACCAGCTTCTAAATTCCTCGGTTTGTAACAGCCATTCCCCTATATTTTCGACGCGGCGCTCCTGAATGTCTTGATGGCGTGACTTGGGATCAAGTGGGGATAACCAGGCCAGGATATTGGATCGGTCATCGACAACTGTAAAGTTATTCGACACGTTAACGGTGTTAAAAGAGTTAGTATTATTGCTAGAATGCGACATTCTCTCGTTTTCGCAGATTAGGATATTGTAGATGATGGACGATGGAGTGAGAGTCGGCTACATGAATTCTTAAGAGCTGAAGAAAAGGGGGTGAATTGTGCAACCTCATAGATACCTCAGGACCGCCATATCAATCTCCCCCAGATTTTTGCCAGCAGCACCTGGCCTATGCCTATCGCATCAGTATCGAGGAGTGTCGGGTAAGCGCGAACCCCTGCGCTGTCACTAAACTTAGTGATTGCTATTCCGGCGACCCCAACAATCGAAACGAAAACTTAAAATCTTTTCCGGTCCACCATGCTTCAATATCAATGACAACCATCCTCTCAGGTATTCCCTATATTAGATTCTGACAATAGTCTAGATCTGGTAACCACTAATTTCTGTTTGGTTGCGGTATTGGGGGTTTGAAATTGCAGGAAAAGCTTTCACAGGCACTTTGTTTCAGCCCTGAATGTTCGGTTTATTTAGCACCCGTGAAGGACAGCCCAAATCTTGTGTCGCACCAATCCCCTTGATAGCCTGTGGCAGGACTGGCTCGCTTAGCGCGTATCTAGAACGGACAACTGGTATCTCGAGATAGAGTTTTTTGCTAAGTGCCAAGAAGCCCTAACGAATATGATATTTCTGCGTGAGACATCGAAATAGCCCTAATCCTGAGCTTGCTCCTGGCAAGAGTTCCCTAGAAAAGGCATAATGGCCCAATGGCCCATATTATTTTGATTATTTTAAGGGGGTGAGGTTGGTCTGTCAGCTTATTTTGAGCAAGATCTGTACTACGTAGTCTTGGTATCTCTATCGGGTATAACTCATACGCCATGAGCACGCAACACGCTTAGCAAAAAACTCTATCTCGAGATACAGTCCCTCATGGGGTCTTGACGAATATTAGGTGACGAATAGGGATGTTTTGTTACCCTACTTTGACGAATTTGATTTTTTACTGGCCAAATACCCCTATTCGTCACCTCCTAATATTCGTCACGACCCCATGAGCGACTGTAATACGGAACTGTGTCCAGCCTTATCGAGAAACTAGTCAAAAAACTTCAGTGATATCAACGGGGGGTCATAACAACGCGACCATAGCAACGGTGGCCAGCGTTGTAACACATGTACCTCAACTCACGACAGTATATGAAAATTTAATGAGAACAACAATATTGATAAAAAAATAAAAAAATCAATAGAAGTTAATACCTAGTACACCACTTGCCAGCCTACATCACAGCATTTATCCCCTCATGGTGAGAGTTCTAGTAGTCATGAATTAGCTACTCAAGTTTGTGGAATTAATTAGGGGTACATGTGTTACAACGCTGGCCATTGCTACGGTCGCGTTGTTATGACCCCTGTGGATACATCACCAAGGTTAGAGAATCACAGCACAACTCTTCCTGAGGTCAATACAGGTGGGAAGGCACCCTCGTATCATACCAGGCTCTGGAAAGATGAGGACCACGCCCTCGGACATTCATTACAACACCCAAGTACTAGTACAGTACCGGTATCGGTACTCGTGCAGCACAAAAGACTGCGGGGTTGCAGCAGGTTGCTTGGCCGCAAATTAAATAAGTTACCGGTCTTCGAAATACTCACTACAACGGCCTCTCCTCGTCAACAATCGTGCCATATCATCAGCCATCAACCAGTGAAAAGTAGCACAACTTAGTATGAAAGATAATAAAAATATTTACAGTCACTAGACATAACTCTTGGTGATTTCTGAATACTGGGCCATCTCTGTGAATCTAGCGGGTATTTAGCAAGAGGCTGATAATGGTATCGTAATGGCAGATTAAAAAAGAGTTAATAGGTATTATAGTAATAAAAGTTGCCGAGGTAGTAATGATGGTTGACGAAGGGCAGCCATTGTCCTCAGCATCTCGAGTACGGCATTTAATTTGTTCTCGAGTAGATTCCCATTTGCAAAGTTTTTCGCTCAACGAGAGGTACTAATACTAGTACCGTAGTAATGTCTTGACGGCAACGAAGATACCAGAACAAGGCTCCACCAAGGATGTGCAGCTCAAATTATGCGGAGTAACACACTTTAGATTTGCTTGTAGGTGGCGTGCTGGGGCAGTTGGTTAAGGCACGGAGTGGTCATATTAAGTAGTAGCTCTAAAGTTGAAATCTATTTTTCTTCGAATAAATCTTGATCAAGAGACTGGCAATGAGGGTGTTACCGGTATTGTTGAACCGGGCAAAATCTTGTCCTAGTACTATACATTTCTCATAACGGCACATCTTTCTACGAGTACTAAGCGCGATGGGCCATTCATACGGAAGGGTAAGTACTGCATTTTCTTAAGGAAGAGCTTATTAACCAAAAACAAACCCCGAATGGTATACGCTACATATGACAAGCGCATAACCTAATATCAATTGCCTAAAATCTATTTGGAGGAACCCATGGCAAATGGCCCATCACTCGCAATACTCAAGCAATGATCGGGGCATAAATTTACTGAAACCGTTCGGCTAACCTAAGTAGAAATTCCGGGGGGGTGTTGACGAATAACATTTTTTTATATATCCGAGCCTAGGTTATTATAATAATGTAGGATCCAAGATTTGACTTACCGCTGAAAATAACTAACATAGCCGAGGTAATATATCCTCATGAATACCTTTGGGAGAAATTATAATATATATACAAAACCATTACTAGTAGCGAACGGTACCATTAAACATGGGTGGAATTAATAGTCAACAGTGCACTTGCGGAAAGAAAGAAAAGGAACCCTGCTTCCGTCGGACTATACGCACTGAACCAGAGGTCAAGTTTTTTTGCAGCTTTACTGTACCATATCAGTTGTTCCAATAGGGTAGCGTCTCTACAAGAGAAATATGCAAAGTCATTCGAGTTCCCTATCGGGGGTAATAGTAAGGGAGTAACCACAAGCCCGGCCCTCATCTAGGCCCTATAGGAAGAAGAAACAAGAAAGGGAGAGTAGCGGACGGACTCAAGATCATGGCGCGTGCTACGTCAGCGTCCCAAAGCTCTAGTCTAGAGGAAGTCATGAGATGTCACTCGCTGAAACTCAGCCTTGGACCTGTAAAATAAATAGCGTACTGTGCGGTATGATGCGATGCATAGGGTAGCGCACTGTTAGCTGCGCCGGTACATATAAGAGCGACTTTGAATCCCAATGGAAGGGTGAGAGAGGGGGGGGGGGCGGAGGGGGCAGTGTTTGTATTGGCGGGAATGGAGAGTAGCAAGATTAGAAGCTGTAATTTAGGCTGTTTAAGTATCTTACTAATCAAATTAATTCTTCGTCGGTGATGAGGATGGTTTTTTTGGAATTGAATTTGGATCTTCCTTGGTACTACTCTTCGACATTGTGCATGGTGCAGGTAGTATATAGTTTTGTAAGGCCATGCATGGGGTTTAGTTCCATTGAGAATTTCTTTTTTTTCTTTTCTACTAGTTATGATTGGAAGTCGTGGAATGGGGTTTTTGTTAAGGGGTTAGGAGAGTTCTTGTTATGTTGGTTTTCCTGGGTGGCGAGATGGGACTGTGGGGGGTATTCTAGGTTCGGATTCGAGCTCTCGGTGGGGGTAGTGGGATGTGGGTATGATCTTCATTGAACTGTCACTACAAGAATACTTTGGCCAACACCTAGCTTTCCATCACGCTTTAGGAGTTATCCGAAACACTTGAATGTTATATCTTTTTCTATATCTATATCTATAAATAACCCTCATGCCTATACCTTAGATCGATACGGGCGAAAGGGGAAAAAAGGAATCGTGGGAAAATTACAGACAAGAGATGTGCAAAGAGGGTATGTAGCTAAAAAAAATACGGGAGAAGGTAAACATGATGGAAGTTGCAAGCCATACTGGCTCATCGGAATACAATAGAAATATCCTCCACTAACGCTGAAACTGTAGACTATAATGAGTACCGACAAATTCTGATTAGGCTGCATAGGAAAACCCTGAAAGAGATTGGAATGGTTATTTCCTGTGACTGGAAGAGAAATAATGAAGATGAGGTTCAGTCGTAGGTATCTTCCAGGAGGGAAGGGAAGGAATTAGTGCAAGGCGGGGACACGAACCGCGGGAGGCGGTAAGGAGGGAGCGGGAGAGGGGAGACAATGGCCGTGATAGCCGTGTTGTGGAGCAGTTGCGGTCTATACGGGGATGGCACATAGGTTACCTGCGTTTGGAGGGGGTAAGGAGGAGGCAGCCGGTCATTTCAATGACAGGCGGGGGGCGGTGGATCTGGAGGCTGGAGTAGCGCCATCACTCCTTGGTGCCCTTTCTCAGCAGCTCGATCGAGTGGTGATTTTACCGTACTTCTCTAGTTTGTTGGTGTTAATGCCCCCGTTCAAGTAATATTTTCACCACTGCCTCGTGCCCATTGGAGGCAGCAACCAAGAGTGGCGTTTGGCCATGGATACCTGATTTTTTGGGGTTGACGCCATGCCGTCAGAGTAGCGTTGTCACCACTCCCTCGTGCCCATTCCCAGCAGCACCGATGGGTAGTGTGTGGTCGTCGTTATTTGGTTTGTCAGGTTGACCGTCATCTCGTCCGAGCAGCATCGTCACAACCCCCCCGTGCCCATTCCAAGCAGCACACATGAGTGGTGTTCTGCCGCCGCTATCTGGTTTGTCGGGGTTGACGTTGTCTCGTCCGAGTAGTATTCTCACCACTCCCTCATGCCCATTCCTAGCAGCCCATGCGAGAGGTGTGTTACCCCCACAATCCATTTCGTTAATATCACAACCCTCTATTTCTACCAAACCAGCTACAATCTCAACAATCCCGAAGAAGGATGCATAATGTAGACCACTAAACAGGGAAAGTTTGTCGAAATCAATAGTACACGAATACTTCTCCTGTGCTTGTAAGAGGATTTTAGTGGGCATGTGGTTGCTGTTGCCGTCGCATAGGTCTATCGCAAGGCGCCTTGCGCAATCTGAAAGGCCTCTTTTTGCGTGCACTCCCTAAAACAGAGAAGAATATCTGAGAAATGGTGTGTCTTGGAGGTTGGCAGAGGAACAGGTCGACAAACCCCTGACCTGCTGGGAATTCAAATAACTTAGGCAGGTTTCCGCGATTGTTGAGTGAGTTGGGCCGAAAATAACGGAATGAGCGCGGAGGTATTCGTGAAGGGTAAAGTGGATCAACCGGACTGTGGAAACCTCCTTGTCTACCACAATGAGCCCTTGACAACAGGTCAGTATTGTACTTATTGAAGGAATATTGTCGGTGTTGAGATCCGGCGAGCCTATTTCGACTGCTAGGGCGTGGCACAGTTCACCAGGCTTGAAAGGCCGCTCTACGTGAGATATCCACATCAAAGCGGCCAGGCCAAGCCTTGCTTTCTCCCCACCTTGCCCTTTTATCCTACCCAGTGTTGCGCCATAAGCATCCCCCAACCCTAAGCCATCGGTCATTACGCTGAGCTTTTGTCGTCTGCGATGGATTGTGGTTTCTTGTAAGATCGCATCGATATTCAGCGAGACTAGCAGGAATCTAGATATGTATCTGTCAGTGCATGCTTGACGCAGCTTCTCCAATGTCGTTGCAACATACAATTCAGATATATCTTCAGGAATTTTCTCCAGGATGTCTGCCTCCAGACTATTGTCCATCGCATCCGGGATTATGTCCTCTTCGAGCCTAGAGTGAAGGTACCTGATAATGTCATCTCTCTTGGTACTTATTGATAGACTCGTCACTCTTCCAGAAAGATGCCTTTCAATCTCAGGTCGAATGTATGGCCTTCCAGTCACGAATATTCTAGTGCCCGGGGACTTTTGGAGAATTTGGTTGAGCGAATTGAGAAGCTTGGCCCGATGTTCTGGCACACATTCGTCGAGAGCGTCTATGCATATGAACGTGCGCTCTTGAGTAGAGGTAGTCCGTAGCATCTTCACAATATCAGAAAGCCGGGGCCCCCGCCCTCCAAGCGCTTTTTTTTGCTCTTGATATGCCCGCGATATCTCCTCCGGGATCTCTTGAAGTCCGCCAACCACCTGTTTCAGCAGGGCGCCCATCGTGCTTTCAGGGGACTGGTCCTTTTGAGCGGCAAAGTCAAAGTAAAAACATGCGACGATAGCATTTTGTCCCCTGGCCTGATCACACAAGCTATCTATCACTAGTGAGCTAATTGCACGGCTGGTCAGTGGTTGCCATTTTCTTCACTTCCACGCGAGCTTTGTCCTTGTTACCTAATATAGGTCTTGCCGACCCCCGGAGGTCCATAACAAAACAAAACTGCATCATCGGATTCACCTCCTCCACTGCTGGCGCGCCAGTTTCTAAACTCCGCAGTTCGTAGGAGCCATTCCCCTATATTTTCGACCCGCCGGCCCTGGATGCCTCGATGCTGTAACTTGGGATCTAATGGAGATAGCCAGGCTAGGATATTGGATCGGTCTTCTGCAACTGTAAAGTTATTCAAGACGTTAAGAGTGTTACTCGTGTTAAAAGAGTTGATATTACGATAGGAAGATAGCGACATTTTCTCTGCTTCGCAGATTAGGATATTGTAGATGATGGACGGTGGAGAGAGTCGGCCAATCGCACAAAAATTCTTCAGGGTTGAAGGAAAAGTGGGGCTATTTGTGCAAGCTCGGCAATGCCTCAGAACCGTCGTAATAGAGTGGCGGCGCCCCCCGTCCATTAACCAAAGTCAGATGTCAGAAGTTAGAAGCCGAGATGGTAGGGTGAGTAGGAAACGAGAGAAAGGGGAGGTTATCATAAGGAGAGTTAGGTAGTGATAGGGTAGACGACGCGTACTGTAGATCCCCATACCGGTAGAAAGCCCAGAGAGCATAAATAAGCTGCAAAAAAAGAAAAGGGGGGAGAAAAAAAGTCGGAGGCCTTGGCAATCATGCCCGAAGCAATGCCAGAGAAAGGCAAGGAGTACGCGATGACAGAAGCCTTCTGGCTGCGGAGGATTTTCCTCCCTCTCAAATATTCGCCGACAGCTCTAGCTTCCAGCTTCGAACTTTCCTTTCCGCGAATGGCACTGTCACTCTATTACTCGAGTAATCTCCCCCAGTTTTGAGCTAGCCACGCCCCTCCCGTTGCTGCCCCCAGTATCGCGGAGTGTCGGGTCAACGTAAACGGCATGCATTGAAACGGGCAAACCTTGGCGGTTTACTTTTCGGATCCCCTAATCTGTGTGCAGATTTCGCAGCTTTTTAGCGTGGTTAATGGCATAGGTTAGCCTCAGAGCTTTACCAAAGGTGGTATGATCAACGAGCTCTTGCTGTGAACTGACCAGTAGAAAACATCTCCGCGGTTGCGACATTTGAACTATTCCTAATCTCGGAATATTCTAGGGAACTAAAAAGCGACAAATACAGACGAAGGGATACAGCAAATAGATAGCGCTTATCGTGCCTCCCGTTGCATGCTAACCTACTAGGCAATGTCACGTTTCGACCGTCTAGCTACAAAATTAGGTAATCACTTCCTTTCACCGCCTGCCAGTCGGTTGGCTGTGTCACTGTAGTTTTTAACACCCGCATTTTAGAACTAGACGGCCAGGTGAACGAGCGCTAAGTAGGAATTCGGGGGTCATTGAGGAATACCCCAGCATCCTATCCGAGCCAACAACAATAATGCAAAATTCATGATTTAACTTGCTTGTACAGATGAAATAAATAACAGGAATGCCGGTAGTAGAGTCAACTCTTGTAAACAGCTCAGGAGTCACCCTATCGCCTACAATCTTAGCGAATTATATCCTAAAACATAAAGAGAGATAATACTATAGCCGAGAGCGTACGAAAAAAAAGGCATAACCTTTGCTTTAGTTGACATATACACACTGAAGTAGAGTTTATTTTATTTTTTCAGATATGATTTATTGTGCGATACCGTATCAGTTGTTTCCAATACGGTAACGTCTCTGAAAGAGAAATGTGCAAAATCATTGGAACCCCTATTAGGGGTTGAAGTAGGGAGTAACCGCAGGCCCGGCTCTCAATTGGGGTTTGAAGGGGAAAGGAAAAAGAGAGGGGGAGTGGTGGGCGGACACAAAATCATCGCCTGTGATGTGTTGATAAGTCCTAAGGCTAGAGCTACTTCTATGCTCGCTACAACTTAGCGTTCAACTGATAGGCTTACATTGCGTACTATACAATAATATTATAATAAAATGCATACGGTAACACACCGTTAACCGTATTAGCATATTATATAAAAAGCCGACTTTGGATCTTAACGGAGATGTGAGATAGGGGTGGAGGGGGGAGTGTTTGTATTGGCATGGAATGGAGAGTAGTCAGGTGAGAAGGCGCGGCTTAGGATTTTCAAGCATAATACTAATTATCTCCTCATTAGTAGGTGAGAATACCTTTTCTGTATCTAATTTGGATCCTCCTACCCGGAATTACTCTCCGAAATAATAGGTGGTGCGGGTGATATATATCTAAGACTCTGAGCTGGGTTACGTTTTATTGAGAGTTTTTTCTTTTTCAAAAATTTAATTATGATGCAAGTTGTGGAATAGGGATTTTGTTGTGGGGTTAAGCGGTTTCTCGCGGCATTAGTATACTCACGTCGCTTGATTGCTCTACCAGTTCCTATTCTAGAATCGCTCATTCTCGGGTATTTTAGCCAATAAAATATGTTGGGAAGCCATAGTTGCATCCTAATTAGCTCAGAGAGCGCTGTACCTCAAGAACAAAGACTCCTTTGACCTCACAACAAGTAGCAAACAACCCGACCAACTTAAGAAAAAATCACCTGATTGCGAGAGTTCAAGATGCTACAGGGCGTCGGGTCTGCTACTCATATTACGATCCTAAAGAGAGCGGTAATTTTGGCATTGAATTGGCATGCGGGCCTTACTTTTACGCACATACTGTACATGTAACCAGAGTCACCGCCTTGTTTTAAGGTGTTCTTTGTCATTTCACTATTGAGGCAATAGTGAGTATTTGATAGATTTTATTGGCTAAAGTATCTGAGGATGAGCGATTCTATAAGAGGAATTAGCAGAGAAATCTGGCGACGTGAGTACACACTAAAGCAGAGTTAAATTTTTTGTAGGCATGGTTTACCGTACGATATCAATTGCTTACAAGAGGGCAACGTACTATAAGAGAAATGTGCAAGATCATTGGAGTTCTCTATCGGCGCTAGGGATAGGGGGGCCTGGAAGGTAAAGAAGTAAGAGAGAGTGTGGCGGGGGGATACAAGATCATGGTGCGCGCTATACCAACAAGCCCAAATGCTGAAGGCAGTCATAGGATGTCACTCGCTACAACTTAGTGCTCAACCTGTAAGTTTACGCAGCGTGATATACGATATAGTACAATGCATAGAGTAGCCTACCGTTAGCTATACCGGTACATTAAAAAAAACTACTTTAGATCTCAATAGAAATGTGAGAGGAGGGCGGAGGAGGATCTGTTTGCATTAGGATAGATTAGATCAGAGAGGTTTTGAAGAACAAAATTAACTCCTCATTTGTAGGGAGAATGATTTCTCGGAATCCAATTTAGATCTTATTCCTCTTTAGTTTTACCCTCCAGAGTCAAATCTGATGGGGAGATATATCCAAGAACATGCATGGGTTTGGTTCCTGTAAGAGCTTTTTTTTGGGGGTGTTATGTGGGAGCGGTAGAATAGGGGCTTGGTTTCAAGGTTAACGGGGTTTTTTGTACGTTGGACTTTCCGGGATGGGTGGGAGTAGGAAGTGGGAGTGATCTTCCGGATCCGGCTTTAAGCTGAAAGGCATAATTTTACATATCACCTAAGTTTGGTCCCCAACGGAGATATAATGGGGATGGAGGGGGGTAGGGATGCTTAGACTCGCATGGCGTAAAAGTCATTAGAAGGATGTAGTTGATTCTAGAAGTTCCGGAGTGTCATCAATTGTTTAGGTTCATTGAAAATTATTCGGGAGCTTGATAGATTTTTTTAGTAATTTAGGAGTTTACGAAAAGGATTTTACAAACATATCTTTCCCTTCTTATCGCCAGAGTGTACCAAGAAATCAAGACCTGGGAATACAGAGATAGGTGTAGTAATCCGTCGAAGGATAAGAAATGAATGTTTTGCGTTTTACGTACAGTGCACACCTATCTCTACCGTCGATTTTAGTTTTTTTTGCAGAGTACGGACAAAATCGCGGAAGTTTCACCTCAAACCCCCCCCCACACACTGCCCAAGTTCAAATTAATCCTCACACTCTACCATCTCCCACTATACAACCCATTTTCCAATTTTGGCCAAAAACAGTGGGAAAAATTAAAACACAATCTAGGTTTTCAAGTATCATACAAAATTAAGTCCTCGCATTGAGGGTAAAAAAATATTGGTGAATTTTAGTTGATTCCTCAGTACCAAGTTACTCCACAAAATCATAGGCGATGCGGAAGATCTATAATATATCGAAAATCATGCATGAGGAAGGGCTTGACTGCATAGCGGGTTCTTTTTTTATTGTCAAAGTTTATTGTGGGAGTCGTGGAATGGGGGGGCATTGATTTCCGAGTTATAGAGGTTCACGCTAAATTAGCTTTTCCGAGAATAGTAGGAGGCATGGGTGGTTTTCCGAATTTGTCTCTAACTTAAGCTCGAGGTTGGAAGGCAGCGGGACAAACACGACCTTGTTAAAGCTGTGCCTTTCGTACAGTAGGAACAAATCACCATCATGCCTCAGCTAACAGCTAGGTTTTACATCGCTCTTCACGAGTTGTTAGAAATACTTGAAAATTTTATATTATTTTCTCTATTAATTTTATATCTAAATAACCCTATTGTCTATAGTTCAGAGCGGGGGGGGGGGGAAGGGAATTGCGGAAAAATTAAAGGAACAAATGAGATGCAAAGATATACAACTGGAAAGCGAGAGAAAGGAAAATATGGTGGAAATTTCGAGCCACACTGGTGTATCGCGTATGTACCTCAATACGATAGAAATATCTACCACCAACGCAAAACTCTAGGCCATGTATAGAAATAGATAAATCCTGAACTGAGTATCATACGTAAGAAAATTTGTAAGGTTTGGATAAGCACCTCCTTCAACTACGGTAGGAGAGAAGGGTTTAAGTTAAGCTTCTGTCTCAGGGTTGTTGGGTGAGGAAGGGAAGGACGAATTAGGACAAGGATGAGGACAGGGTGGGGGTTAGGGCTGCGGGAGGCGATGGGACACGGGCGAGGGGGAGAGGCAATAGCGGTGGAAAAGTGTTGATGGAGTAGTTCCAGCTATAGCGAATATGGCATATAGGCTATCCGGGCCTGAAGGAGGTAAAGGGAGCGGTAGCTCCTAGCACTTAAGCGGGCTGGGCAGATTCTGGGGGCTGAAGTAGCGCTATTACTTCCTGGTGTCCAAACTTAGTAGTATAAAATAGTGGTGTTTGGCCGTTGTTGTCTGGCTTGTTGGGGTTAACGTCGTCCCGTCCGAGTAATATTCTAACCACCCCATCGCGGCCATAGCGCGCGGCAGCCCAGAGTGGTGTTTGACCGTATCTATCTGGTTTGTCAGGGTCGATATCATCTCGTCCGAGTAGTATTTTTACCACTCCCTCCTGTCCACCGAAAGCAGCGCTCCAGAGTGGTGTATGGCCGTAGTTGCCTGGTTTATCAGGGTCAACGTCGTCTCGTCCGAGGAGCAGGGCCACCATTCCTTCGTGCCCACCCCTCGCAGCATAATGGAGTGGTATTTCACCATGAATATCAGGTTTTCCAGGGTTGATGCCGTCTCGCTCGAGTAATATTTTCATCACTCCTTGTTGCCCATATACGGCAGCATAATGGAGTGGTGTTCTGCCGAGACTCTCTGGTTTGTCGGGATTGATATCGTCCCGTCCGAGTAGGATTTTCATCACTCCCTCGCGGCCACACATGGCAGCATAATGGAGCGGTGTTTTGCCGAACATATCTGGTTTGTTGGGGTTGGCGCGGCCCCGCCCGAGTAATATTTTTACAACCCCCTCGTGACCTCCTTCAGTAGCATCCAAGAGTGGTGTTCGGCCGCTGATAGATGGTTTGTCGGGGTTAACGCCACCCCGTTCGAGGAGCATTTCTACCACCCCCTCGTGGCCGTTCCGGGCGGCGCTACAGAGTGGTGTTCGGTCGTCGCTGTCGGGTTCGTCAGGATTGACGCCGTCCTGTTCGAGAAGGATTTTCACTACCCCCTCGTGCCCATTCTGGGCAGCACCCCAGAGTGGTGTTCGGTCGTCGCTATCGGGTTTGTCAGGATTGACGCCGTCCCGTTCGAGAAATATTTTTACCACCTCCTCATAGCCTCTCCTAGCAGCATGATGGAGTGGTATTCGGCCGGAATTATCTGGTTTTTCGGGGTCGATGCCGTCTCGCCCGAGTAGTGTTTTCACTGCTCTTTCATGCCCATTCAAGGCCGCCCAATGGAGCGGTGTATTGCCCGTAAAATCCATTTGGTTGATATCACAACCTTCAATTTCTACCAAATAGGCTACAATCTCGAAAATTCCAAAGAAGGATGCACAATGTAGACCGCTAAATAGGCAAATTTTATCAGAATCCACAGCATACCAATACATTCTGTGTGCCTTCATGAGGATTTTGGTGGATATATGGTTGCTGTAGTCGTCAAATAGCTTCAATGCGAGCAGTTTTGCGCGATCTGAAAGGTCCTTTTTTGCATGCACTCCCCAATACAGAGAGGAATATTCGAGAAATGGGGTGTCTAGGAGGTCGGGGGAGGGATTGGTCGAGAAGGCCTTGACCTGATGGGAATTGAGATAACTCAAGCAGGTTTCTGCCATTGCCGAGTGAGCCGAGCCGAAAAGCTCGGGATGAGCACGGAGGTACTCTTGGAGCGTAAGGTGAATCAACCGGACTGTGGAACCCTCCTTTTCTACCACAATAAGTCCCTGACAACAAGCTAGCAGTGTGCTTATTGAAGGAATATTGTCGTTATTGAGATTCGGCGAGTCTATTTCGACTGCTAGGGCATGGCACAGTTCACTGGCCTTCAAGGGCCGCTCCGCATGAGATATCCACACCAGGGCGGCCATGCCAAGCCTCGCTTTCTCCCCACCCTGTCCCCTTATCCGACTCAGCGTTGCGCTATAAGCATCCCCCAAACCTAAGCCATCGGTCATTACGCTGAGCTTTTGTCGCCTGCGGTGGATTGTGGTTTCTTGCAGGATGGCATCGATATTCAGTGATACAAGTAGGAATCTAGATATATATCTATTAGCGCGGGCTTGATGTAACTTCCCCCATATTGTTACTTCTACATACATTTCAGATACATCTTCAGGGATTCTCCTCAGAATGTCCGCTTCCAAACTACTATCCATCGCATCTGGGGTTGTGTCTTCTTCCAGCCTGGTGTGCAGATATCTAATAATATCTTCTCTCTTGGAACTTATGGATAGGGCCGTTACTCTTCCGGCAAGCCTCCTTCTGATCTCAGGTTCAATGTGCGACCTTCCAGTCACGAATATTCTAGTGCCCGGAGACTTCCGGAGAATTTGGTTGAGCGAATCCAGAAGCTTGACTCGATGTTCTGGCGCACATTCGTCTAGGGCGTCGATACAGATGAACGTGCGCCCTTTAGAAGAGGTAGTCTCTAGCATTTTTATAATATCGGAGAGCTGGGGTCCCCGCCGGCCAATTGCTTTTTTTTGTTTTTGGTATGCTCGTGATATCTCCGCCGGGATCTCGTCTAGTCCGCCAACCACCTGTTTCAGCAGGGCGCCCATCGTGCTTGCGGGAGACTGCTCCTTTTGGACGGCAAAGTCAAAGTAAAAACATGCAACGGTAGCATTTTGCTCATCCGCCTGGTCACACAAGCAATCTACTACCAACGAACTACCACCGCGGCTAGTTAGCGCTTGCCCTCTTTCTTTTCCACGAGCTCGGCCCTTGTTACCTGATATATGTCTTGCCCACTCCCGGATCACCATAACAAAACAAAACCGCATTATCGGATTCACCTTCCCCAGCACCGGCCTGCCAGTTTCTAAATTTCTTGGTTTGTAAGAGCCATTCCCCCACATTTTCGACTCGGCGATCTTGGATATCTTGATGCCGTAACTTCGGATCAAGGGGCGATAACCAGGCCAGGATATTTGATCGGTCATCGGCAACCGTAAAGTTATTTGACACATTGATAGCCGTGTAAGTGTTCAAGGAGTTGGTATTATTACTGAAAGATTGTGACATTTTTTCCCATTCGCAGATTATGACATTGTCGATGTGGACGCTGGAGTGGGTCGGCTTCTGGAATTTCTTGGAGGCTCAAGAAAAGCGGGGTCTTTTGTGGAACTTCGCCAATACAAGGGTCCAGGATTATGTCTTGGTAGGGAGCAGGGGTGTTGAAGCTGATTTGGCGTGGCAAGCGGCAACCAGCTTGTCTAGAAAATGCAAACTTTTCATCGCTTAACAAGGGCCGAGGAGGAATGGCATTTCTTATTGGTGTATTGAACTAGAGGCCAGGCACCGAATCCATCGATAATATCTCTTCAGAACTGATCATGGAAATAGAGACCTCATTAGGGGTATTTGTATTTTATTATCATACCAAAAGAGAAAATCGTTAGGGTTGGGGTTACAAAAACTTGATGGGAATTGATCTCTGTTCGTCACCCGTCCAATTTCGTCATATGCGTTGAGGCTCTGTGAAGACCCTCCCAGTATCCCTGGTATGATAGTTGCATGTTTAGCTAATATACTTTCTAGTAAAAGTAGAAGAGCAAGTCAGTCGGAATTCCTCCGATTGGCTCCCGCCCTTCTCGACCACTCAAGGAGCAGTGTTTGCTTCAGCCGCTGGGCCAAGAGTCCGACAAGCTTTTGCTTCACCCTACGCTGCTGACAATTGCGGTACCGCAAGATGTCAGAAATTCCGTCTCTTTTATAGGAGGGCAACAAGAGCGCTGCGAAAATCCTCTGAGCTCTTGGCGTAACTTGAGATAAAATTTAATGATATAAAAAAAAGCGCAGTACTAGTAACTTATATTCATACTGTGCTAACGTCCTAGCGCGAGGTTCAATTATTCTAGTTCTTACGGTAATGCACACCACAAATCTTGCGCGGCGATGCACGAACATCTTAAAGCACTTAGGGTTGAATTGACGAGCTCAGTATATAAATAGGGGAAGTGCATCAAGCTTTATTAGAGATGATTAGCGGCGAGCCATGAGCGTGAACTTAAACGTTGCCCTGTTCACACTGGAGAGAAAAGAGGTTCTGCGGGGTAGGAGGAATATTCCAGCGCCAGAGCTAGAGAACCAACGATAAAATTTATCGCCAGCCACTTTGTTTACATTCTGAAGTTCGCACGAATTGACGTTGATCTTAGACCGCTCCCAAGCGTGCACTTGAATTAGCTTGCAGACTCAACCGTATATGGAAAGTGAGAGACTGTTGCCATGGAAACATGACCTTCACGACTGCCTGCTGAACCTCCCTATTGTTCGGTTGGAACAGTTCCGTTCCGTTCCCCCATACAAATGGTCTTTTTCCTTCTGTTTCAAAACGGAGGGATGGCCATTTTCACAGCAGAAACGGTCGCTCAACGGAACGGTCCGTTCCAACCGAACAGGCTCTAAGCCATATACTCGGGTATGGATCCAAAAATCGGAAAAAGTGGGGGGGGCAAAGCAGGGAATAGAGGGATGATCGATGTGGCAACGGATGAAAAGCGATCAGATTACGAAACATCTTAAACCTGGGTTGTTGCACAAAGTGGTTGCATATGCCCATTCAGTACCCATTCTAGCTAGATATGCAGCAAATGGTTGAGAGTAGACTACGGTAGAGTGAAGTACCGGTAATCTCTTCCTCAAACCATCATCCGGCTTTCTGATGTCTGCCGAGCCCCATTTTTTTCCAAAGTGCCTTCCTCTCGACTTAATCCCCAGGTAAATCTTGTTGATCTTTTTTTCCGATTTTTGCATCAATACCTGAGTACAGTATCACCTGACTTAGGGCCTGTTTACATAGACCGCCTAGCAGCACGAGACGGCTCCAGCCGTTGGGGGGGGTTTGACGGTGCTCACCTACCGTAGCGTGCCGTCTAGTGTCTGGTGGGGCTTCCATACGCACCTCCGAGACAACATCAACCTTTCACTGTCTGGCTACAAGAATCCAGGACGGTAGAAAATTATTAGGTAGACACTTTGGTACCCTGTATTGGAAACTGGTGTTGGTAGACATGCCACCATCTATTATCACCAAAATTTTAGAACTAGGCCATCGGGTAAACGGTCCGGACTTAAGCCCTAAGTCAACTGGTGTGACCACGATCCCCCCGCAAAATTCAACCAACATGATGGCAGCGACAGCCACTACAATCCTAACCACAATTATCGTGACAGTTAAACATTCTGAAAAAACAAGCTACCCATGAATCAAGTTTCCTCCCTCTTGTCACCATAAAGCAGTCGTAAAAGGAAGCAGTTATTGCCTGGTTGAGTGCTATCGGGAGTGGTGTTGGGTACTTTGACCTAGGGGTTAATCTAGCCGTGAGCATAATAATACAAGTACAAGGCACAGGGGGGTTGTTTTCATACAGCCAACGCCAAGCAATTAACTGAATGAGAGCAAGAGAAGACAAAATACCGAACAGTAAAACTTAGAAATACAACAATCGATTATGGATATTAAAGGCTGAACAGGAGTTCATTTTTTTTTTACATTTATATATATTCACAACTTATCCTTATATGCTTATCTCTCTTCCTCTTATTTTTTAAATTTTTTCTTAGTATTCTTACCATTCATTTTGTTTGCTGCTTGTTCTCCGGTGTTTTTCTACCCAAGAAAATTCATGTCTTAGGCACCCCTGTATTTGTTGGAGTGTACGAAAACTTTTTTTTTTTTTTTTTTTTTTTTGGCAAACTTTTTGTATTTAACACTACACTCTACTAGCGAATATATCTAAACCGTTTTCTGTATCCTTTAGGATGTCTACGGTATCCCTACTAGTGCTCGCTTTCCTCGGGGATTGAACCCAAGCTGCCACAACTTATGCCCGTCTAATCCACCAGGTAAGAACCTCCATCTGCGGTACAATACCCAGTGCCGATCCCTACTAACCCAACCGAAAGCTTGGTATCACTCCCGTCTTTTCAGAACCGACCCCTCTGACCACTTTCCAGCCCTTTTCCTAACCCAATGAAAATGTAACCCCCAAGAAATAAACAACCTCCACCGCTACCACTCTTTACTCTGAGACAACCCCTAGGTAATTTTACGGCCGCGAAGTAGGCCACCTCCACCCCCTCCCCTTCCAACGACTATCATCTCATCCGCGCCATAGACTATGATATAGATATGGTATTCCATAGACCATCCCGGAGACTCGAAACCTAAATATCATGAGCATAAAAGAAATAATAGTGTTTGGCCGAAGTAAAATCCATCGCCTAACCAACAACCGGATCCAATCCCCTGCCATTCTAGTGGCGCGGTTAGATAGACCTCCCCGGTATGGGTGCGACTTCATCCCAAAGACCCTCCCAGCCCGTTCCCAAACTCCTACACCACCTGACCGAGCACCAACGCCGTGAGTTGGGCCGCTTGCAATGGGCGACCCCCCCCACCCTTGACACTAATACTCGCCACTCCCAAACCAACTCCACTCCCAAACCAAACGCCACACAAAACCAACGCCACTCCTATCCCAATCCTCAACCCTAACCCTTCACCAACTCCCAGCCACAACTCTTTTGCGCCACAACCACGACGCCTCGACCTCAGCCACAAAGCTTCAGCCACCCCCTCACCCGCGTCCTACACGCCTGCCAGGATTACCGAAGTAAAATAGGCCCCGTAACCGAATCCGAAGGTGACAAAAAGTCGTGACAGCGTTTGTAAACGATATCCCTAGATGGAAGACGATTAATATTGATGAAAAGGGATGCGAGATACCTTGAACACCAAAGATTTCTAAACCATCGTGATGGTAAAGAAGGACTTGAAGCCATCATGAGATAAGAATCAAGGACCCTGAGTCGCCCACTGGAAAGATATGACACGTCACAAGGAGGTGAGATTTCAATCGCTGGGGTTGTAGGAGTGACGGAGGATGTACGAAAACTTTTTTTTTTTTTTGTAAACTTTTTATATTCATGCTACACTCTACTAGCAAGATAACTAAACCGTTTTCTGTATCCACAGGGATGTCTACGGTATCCCTACTAGTGCTTGCTTTCCTCGGGGATTGAACCCAAGCTGCCACAACCTATGCCCGTCCAATCAAACAGGTAAGAACCTCCATCTGCGGCACAATACCACTGCAACGGAAACCAACCCAGCCTAACCTCCTGGCACAAGGAAAGTCTTACGATCTCCGCAACATCTGGCCACTTTCCAGTCCTTTTCCTAACCCAATGAAAACGTAACCCCCAAGAAATAAACAACCTCCGCCGCTACCACTCTCTTGCTCCGAGACAACCCCTAGGAATTCACGGCCGCGAAGTAGGCCACCTCCTCCTCTCCCCTTCCTCTTTTCTACCCGGACCGGTGTCATGGGTTGTGTAACTTGCAATGGGTCACACCACCCATCCCCGACCCTGATTAGTAAGCAAGGGCTCAGCCACGCATGACTCAGGCTAACCACAGCCACAGATCGGACCATGGCCGCCATCTCCTCACCATCTTCCTCGCCTCCTTTTTCCTCCACCCACCTCCCCCCCGCCTCACGGCACCACAGTGATCGCAAGGTAAAAGGTAAAACCAAATTCAATAGCACAGGCTAGATCTGTCGTGACCAAGTCTACGCCAGTTAACCTTTCCACTAAAGATTAGATGGAAATCTAAAAATACCTGATGGAATAGATGAAATCATCAAACCAAAAGACAAAATCGTTCTCAACGTCCAGAGAACTAAGACTTGAAGTTCATCGTGGGCATGATTCCAAGGATCCTACTCGTCAGCTAGTCCAAAATGACACGTCACAAGGAGTCGCTTTTTCAAAAACTGGGGTTGTAAGAGAGACGGAGGATGTACGAAAACATTTTTTTTTTTTTCTTTTTTTTGTAAACTTTTCGATTCATAACTAACTAGCTACAAATACTACAGGCTTTTTGTATCCATCTTGGATGTTTGCCTCACACGAATACTATCACTACTCAGATATCGCCTATCCCGAGCTCCGTGAACCCAAAAAATCAAAACAATCTGCCAAAACTATACCTAGTCGACTTGATCTGAATTACCACACTTGCAATGAG
>NESQ01000809.1:0-11540 GCA_003070745.1 Tuber borchii | reverse complement strand
CCTTAACCCTGTCCGGTCACGCATCAAGCTTATTAAAACCAAGTACCATTCTGACAACGCCTAGGAAGTCCATCGACAGCTGAGAATGTTGGTCAAGGATACGGCTAAGAAACTTCAGACGGCAATCGAGCATGAAAAGACTAAGCGCGCTGGTAATGGCAAAGTGATAGGACTTGCGAGTAAGGGATCTTCCCCGTGGAAATTCAAATACCCCCATACTAACACATTTTCTCAGGGGCCCCATCCGACTCAGCCTTTGGTAATTGCCCACGGGTTATAAGGATCTATATCGTTCATAGAACGAATGCCTCTAAAGCTGGGCATCCGTTCCTTGGGCATACCTGATACGCCGCCGACTCCAAATGCGGAATTGCGTGGGGTGTCCTGGCATCACTGAGCATGAAAGGGCTGCTCGAGGTCGTCAAGGCACAATGTATTGAGGAGTCAATCGGATGCTCTTGATATCTCATCGGTACCACTAGAGATGGCGGCCGGACATTACATCACGTACCCATAACCCCTCTCTCTCACGGTGAGCTTATGTTGCTGAACGAAGTTATTGACATTCAAGTGTGACTCCTCGACAATAATGGCAGACATCCCTTCGATCTCATGGTCATGGAATCACGCGCCGACATGGGAGAGGACTGCAGCCAAACGCCCGAGCTTGCTAACAGGACATATCCGTATTTTGATCCCAAAGTCTGAGATCGCTTTGGGCAAGAGGAGAACGACAACGAAGGCGAAGAGGACGATGAGGAAGACGAAGAAGACAACAAAGACGAAGTGGACGACTATCAAGAGAGCGAGAGGGGGGAAATCAAGGTTGGACTGGGCGGAGCTGGACGACATGGACGACAAGGAAGACGAAGAGGCCAAGGACGACAAGGACGACATGGACGACAAGGACGACAAGGATAAGGCAGTGGATGCTTCTCAAAGGTGCCAGCAGGAGGACGTAATCGTCATCACAGACGTAAGTTTCTACGCCTTAAGTTAACTTAAGATACAAATTCAATAACTGAACCACCGGGGTAGAATGGCGTACCAGGGCCCTCGACGCAATCCCACCGGGCAAGGCTGCGCAAATGGGATCGGGACCTAGAGGAGGAGCTGGCGAGCTCTACCAGCGATCCCTTCATTGCTGGGTCACACCCTGGGTCTTCGATGGTATCTGAGATTGAGCAGATCAGATACATTTGGGAGGCTATTAGTAATTGCCTCTGAATGTCGCGACTCCTGACGAAAGAAGCCCGCCGGCGTGTTGAGCTCGATGGTGCCATGGACAGCCTTCCTGCTGGCCCCTTAGGCACCTTCACGGAATGTCCGGCTGCCCCCCTCTCCCCCATTAACCCCACAGTCCCTCCGGCTCCCAGAACCTCATATACTGCGACTATTGCTCCAGCTCCCACGATGCTGAATGCTGCGTCTATTTCGCCACCTTCTACAACCTCCTATCCTGCGATGCCCATTGCCCACCTCTCCCCCGTTTACCCCACAGTGCGTCCATCTCCCGGAACCTCAGATGCTGTGACTATTGCTCCAGCTCCTACGACACTGAATGCTGCGTCTATTCCGCGACCTTCCACAATCCCCGATCTTGCAATGCTTCCTAAGATTCACCCTACGCCTATAGCTTCCCTGGCGTCTGACTCCCAAAATGTTGCCACAGTGGGGGGCACGAAGATGCGGAGTCCGCAGCTACACCAACGAAGCGGCCAGATTGCCAAAAAATAATTTTGGATGTTTGGAGGATGTTCTTTGGCTTTTTTGTCGAGCCGTCTCTGATTGTGATGCTGTTTTGTGGTTGAACTCTCTGAAATTATCCCTACAGACTCAGAGTAGTCTGTTCCTTTAGCTAGTATTCTAGTAATCATACCATTGAGCCCTTGCTTTAGTGTCTCATATCTATTTTGATCTCTCATGCCATGCATAGTATAAGATAGTAATGCCCTTTCACCCCCTTGCTCTGGCATCGGGGATTCTCAGCCTCGCCTTGTCCTTTCTCAGCAGTTCTCTTATCATACTTGAAATTCTTCTGAATTCAGCTCTTCTCGCTTTCTCAGTCCAGAATAAGCCTGGCGTCAAGGGACAGTGAATACTGGGATCCGGATATTCAGCGGTGCTGATTCGACATCCGGAGATGAGGCTCGATAGCTCTAATCCATTTTAGGCGAGGCATATATCTCGCTAGAATTAACATCGCTAACCGATACACTTTGTGGCTAGTTCCCCCCTAGGCCCCTACCTTAGCGAGACCTCATCCCATTAAACCTTTTCATAGCAGTCTCAAAACTACCACAATTGAGCATATCCAGATCACGAACCTAATGCTGAGTGATGGAAAACCACTTTTCTCAGGGGTAACTTTGGAGTCAATACTGAGTGATAGTCTGTGATGCTACTCCAGGACCCTATGTCTAGCGTATAAGACCTGACGCGTCCTGTTAAACCCAAGAAAACTACACAAACTCCTCTTCTTTATAATACTCAAGATCCGTCCAATTCTCCTGGATCTCTATATCCTGAAATTTATCTTGCTTAACGATCACTACGTTTGTATTACACTATAGCTAGGGAACAAGCTAATTCACTCAGTCAGCCGACACCCCGAGTAGGCAACCTGGCCCGCCATAGATGCAAGGTCATACCCGATTCCATGGGCTTCAGCCAGCCAACTCGCTGAGTAGGCAATCAGGAAGGGCGTAGACCCGATGTTGTACCAGATTCAATGGGATCCACCAGTCAGCCCACTCCCGGACTACAAGCAATCGATCAGAATGAGCGTAGACGCGGCGTCTTACTTGGTAGCAGGGGATCCGGATTGGGATCACAGCGGAACTAATCCGGCTCCTCTTGGATGATACTGTCAAATTACTAACCATCACGCCAGAGTCCGTCTCCTCGGTCAAATGAAACCAGTATTCCCGCAAGGCCACCCATGCGCCCCCAGATATTAACAATACAAACCAGGGCATATATCAAACCCGAAATGGAGCAAGATAGGCAGGAGCATTTGGAAACCGTTCATTTAAGGGACGATAGCAGTGATGGGTACCAAAACCTAGGCAACTCTGAAGAAACTGAATCAGATACTGAACCTGATACAGAAATGCTTGATATTGAAGAAGGTACAGAGTCAGCGTGGCGTCACGGCTTGTAGGCAGCTGGCCAACAAGGAAATAGTGGCCCGATAACTGTCCGAATTTCAACCACTTCAGAATCGCAAGAAGCATCTCTTGCTAGGCTCATGCTAGTAGTTTGGTGGTGCATAATATGTGGCAGAGCCTACAGTCCCTCGACGTTCCTATCTTCTAACACAGAATGATATTTGTCCCAGCTCACAAACCATAGTATCACCACGTCTGGCGTCAGAAGCTCGAGTCCCCCAAGTGAACCAGGTATACCAAGTCACAGGCGATTTAGGCCCACAATTGACTCACGGCGTAATACAGTGATAGGGGCAGAAGGTGCTATATTAGGTAAGGGGAAAGCCCTGATGCTTAGGTACACCCTTTTCGATAACCCACTTCCGAACGCTGTTACGTTGACGTCACAGGTATACACGGTTTGGAGTAAGGCGCAGGATGCAATATCCGATGCAGGGTATATAGATCCGTCGGAGGAGAGTTTGAAACTAGTAAGTTCACTTAGACAGCCATGATACAGCGTAGAATAGGGTATTAACAACCAAAGCTTCATGGTAAACACACGGCAGTCAGAGGGCAGTTCCTGTTCCATATCAGGACCAATATCGAAGGGTTTTATAGTCTTCCAAAAGAATCTACGGCTATGGCGTGAAGGATTCAGTACCTCCTAGAGGAGACAGGTTCATGTCCTCGCCCAATGGATATGAGGTTCATCTTAAGTCGTTTATAACGTGGATAGAGTGGCTGACTGAGCTGGGCGTAGAACTTGATGTTCAGGTTCCTTGCGCCTCAGATGGCTGACGCAATATAAGGCAAGTATTTCGATGGGGTAAGGATGCACAGGATGCTGGACCGGAGATTTTTGAAGTGGATCAATAGTAACATAATCTGCCTGATATGTGCAATGCTGTGCCATATACTGCCGGCATGGCAAACCGGGATATATAAGACCCCACCTCAGATCAAGCCTGATTAGTTAGAGGTAAGAGCATCTGAATCTTGCAGGGTGTTGTAGAAGACCAAGACGGCTAGTAGCTGACCAAAACGTAAGAGCTTTTTGTGCAGCAATGAAATACATGGCTGGGGTTAGCAAAGGAGACATGGAAGGCGTTTATTTTGAATCTTTATCGGACAATTACTTGAAGGCTTGAGAATCAGCATAGCATCAGACAGGAGCGGCGTGAAGACTTTACAAACAACAATGATGCCGTTTACGCAGAACTGCAGCGTCAGTTAGCTGGTGATAGTCACGGACAGCCTGCGAGATGAAGATAGATGCCAATTGACTCACTAGTCCGGAGCCAGCTAGTGGGATGGGGCCATATAGCCTGGCTCCATCGCAGGAAACAGATATGTCTTTGGATTTCAGCCAGATGTCGGTTGACTTGGAGTCTGAGTTTCTAGATTCTGATCCAGCTGGCCTAGAAGACGGATGTCGCCAAACCGAGGAACTCAGACTGGAGAATGCAAGGACCCCTGATCTATTCAGCCCCCTATTGCTCAGCCTCGAAGATTTTGAGGCGGAGGAGGCTTCACCTGGGGAGGGGGGAAATATAAAACAGGACGCCGAGGGCGGGCAGGAAGAAGTAGGCATCGGAGGGGGTAATTAGGGGGTTGAGCGTATATGATAGAGTAATTGCAATAGATTTAGATTATCCAATAGTGATGACGAGAATCAAAGGCGTATAGATGTGAGATCTCAGATGTTACCAAGTGACGTCCCGATAGCGAAAAGATAGAGAAAACGTTATGATGAAGTAGAGAAGAGGGGGCGAGCATTGAGAATACCTCAGGACAGCGTCTTGAATGCGTGTGAAAAATGGGGAAGCTATCTAGAATAAACAGTATGGCATCAGAAGATATCAGGAAGGTATCCAGACACTGAGCAGATACATCTGAAGGAGAAAGGGAGATTCTGGACGCTTCACCAAGAGGGCAAAACTCCAGACGAAAGGAGTATTATGTATAGACTTCCAGATGAGAAGACTAAAAATTGGGCGGTGAGAGGAGGGCGACAGGAAGGAACCGCAGATTATCTAACGTCATCAGGAGGGAGTGGGAGGTCATCTAACGTCATCAGGATGTACAGGATGGAGCGGTCCATGTCTGGAAGACTTTGGGATGCTGGAGAACGCAAAAAAGATCTTTCAGATAGGACATCAGATCGATGTCACATCCGGAGTGGAGGTTTGCATTTTGGGCATCCTCTGCATCCTATGCGTCAGATGCTGAGGACGCAGAGTATTATTTTGGCTGATGCACTACACTCGTACACAAAGTCAAAACCCTCCAGCGCCTGCACCGCAAAGTCACCTCCCTCTTCCTTGATATCCAAGCAGGATTCGACAATGTTGATGCCACTACCCTCCGAAAGATGCTCCTAGACAAGGGTACCCCCACGTACATGGTCGACTAGGTGTCTTCCTTCCTAGCTGAGCCCAGATACACCCAGATCTACCCTGGATCATGTAGAACCCCCTCCCCTGTCACAGTTGGGACCCCTCACGGTTCCCCCATCTCTCCCCTCCTCTTCCTCATCTATGTTTCGCCCCTCTACATCGACATAAAGCAAGGCCTCATACTGTCCTATGTCAACCACTTAACTCTCGCAGTCTGCTCCCTATCGTATCAGTCCAATATACGCTGACTATAAGGTCTCTTCAAATCCCTCTCTCGGAAGGCAGCCACTTTAGGCGTCACTTTCTCTATCCCAAAGATGGAACTGATCCACTGGCACACCCCTAGCCAGAGATTCTCCCCATAGTCCAAACAACCCATCATTCGTACTGATCTGATATTCCAGCCATCCCAGGTAGTTAGGTGACTTGGCTACTGGTTCTCCCCACCTCTTAACTTAATCCACCACTTCGAAAGGCACTTGGCCTTAGCCAGCGTTGCATTCGCTTTCCTCAAGACAGTCATCTCCCCCAAAGCCGGAGTGCAACCTTTCCTCATACATAGACTTGGCATGGGTCTCCTCCTCCTAATCCTCACTTATGGGAGTAACCTCTAGACCTCCACTACCCGAATGATCAACTGGATGAACTCCTTCTGGCATAGAGTCCAGAGAAAGAAGATAAACTGCTTCTTCGCCAAACCAATTGCTATACTCACAAGTGAATCTTTCCTCCTCTTATTAACTCCCTAATACCACCATAAGAGACATATCGCTACGCTCAGAATTTGCTACTCACCTCCCACAATGAGCTCTGTGGCAGCAAGCCTGCCGCCCTCCTTCCCCTTACTGTCCATTTTCAGGGCCGTTGACATCTCTAGACCACTTACTGTGGGGCTGGTCTCAGCTTACCTACCCCGGAATTGGAAAACTCCAGTACCTGCCCCCTTAGGTGGCACCTCCCCATAGATGACCTCGCCCACCTTGCCTTTCCACTAGCTCATAGACTCTCACGCTTCCCCCTCATACTAAAGATAGTACCCCCGGCCTCTGAGAACATACCATCACCAGCCTTGATGGCCCAGACTTATACCGTCCTCCACAAAAGGGCCCAGTACCTACTCCTCGAGTAGTGGAATTCTCCCTCCCCACCCCCCTCAGATACCCCTACCCCGCAACCTTGGCCCCCCACCCATTCATGGGTTTAGACAAGGTTTCCGCCGGCCACATAGACTAGTTGCCCTCTGGGAGAAGCTACCTGCGAGTCCACCCCAACTGGCACGATGACCCAAATAGCCCAAACACCTGCCTCAGATGTCGTGAAGCTCCAGAAACATTCCAACATACTATCCTCCTCTGCCCGGCCAGGGCTTATGCCTATCTCCATCAACTATGGACGGTTGACAGCCCCTGGCCTGCAAGCCCCCTATGGAATCTCTCCCACACTCTCTCGGCACTCCGCTACTACATACTAGATACCCAGTCCGGCTTCCGACCTGAGGAGTACTCCTCGCCCTTCCCCATCTCGTCCTCCTATCAGAATCCCCCCTCCTGTTAGTTTTTAGCAACACAACCTCTTTACCCCCCCCCCCCCTATGATCATCACGATAGTAGAAGGTTTCCCTTGAAGAGTTTTGCTATATGCAGTAGAATTTTCCTATATTATTTATGTTTTTGACAAATGAGGCCGATTGTTTTTGGGCTTCTATACTTAGCACTATCAGAGAGTGGGAAATAGTTTCTTTTGTTGTTTGTTTTTGATTTGTAGGTTTTGTTTTTTCCATAGCTTATGACTACATGAAGCTTTTTGTACCTTAAAACAATGAATACTTGATAAAAAAATAATAAAAACATAAAAAAAGGCCTTATTGGTTGGGAGTTCTTCATGCAATGATCTAAGTTATTTCCTACAATATACTTGTATCTTTACACTTTGCACTATCAGGCCGAGACTATAGTCTCTCTCATGAGCTTAGGGACATATTGGACAAGGCAAGAGTCTGTATGCTCAGCTGTCATTGTTCGTACAAACACAGGGAAGTGTGATCGCTATTCTGAATAGGGGTTACCTGCTGCAAGTATCGCCAGAAGGAAAGAGGAATGTAACACTAAGCAACATACCAACTTTAAAATAGAAGATCTGGTTATGCTCAACGCAAAAAATATTCACACAAAACGCACTTGAAAGTACCTAGTCCCAAAACTCGATGGCCCTTTTAAAATCCTAGAAGAACAAGGAAATCTTGCCTATAAAATCCAACTATCGGACCGTTGGAAAATCCATCTGGTATTTCATGTATCATGACTCAAACCCTGCCGAACTTCAATTCAACCGGCTTCAGAGCAATCACTTATGCAACCCCAAGAGATTGATGGAGATCTAGAATGGGAGGTGCTAGTGGAGAAAATTGTTATGTGTGAAATAATCTCTTAGGAAAGAAGTGTTAGAGGAAGACCCCAAATATTCCATGAAATACGATATTTCGTTAAGTGGAAAGGGTGTTCATAAGATGAGCACACCTGGGAACCACCTGAGCATTTGGAAAATGAGAAGGAATTGGTAGATATATTTGATAGAGAAAACTCAGAAATACCATCATTGGGCTAAGGAGTATTACTCGGAAAGGTTTTCCTACCATAGCCAAGCAAACACAAAATGTTTTTCACTGTACCTTGTAGATTACTAAAAGGATTTAAGATTTAATGTTTATCGCTACTCATGTATTATATGTCAAGAAAGATTTTAGAGATAAAGCTTTTTGAAGAGGGAGCTAGTGTTACGTATATGAGAATAGCACCCCAGTATTATTAGTAAAGGCTGCCACAGCATAATGGAGGAGTGTATATCCAACCTTAACTCACCGTGGTAGGAGCAAGTATTAGGAAAATGTCTACGGCCCTTGTGGTCCACATAAGCAAAAGTTCACATTTGACCCCCATACCTCATGAGTGATAGGGGGTATGGGGGCCAAATTATAAAACTCAAGTTGTTGTATCTCTCATCCATGCTCCATAACTCCGGAATAAATCGAGGATTAGGGCGCATTTTTGTTTGCGTCGGTAATTTCGTTGTCATGAAACGTTTTCTGGACGAACTTCGTCCTCTTTGAGCCATTGAACGGTCCATTCGCGCTTGACTCTTCTGCTTTAGTTTATCCGGCATTTCCTCTCGCGCCAGGAATTGTTCCATTATGGATTTCTGCCCCACGACTCAATCATGCTTCCCGAGAGCCCAAACATGCAGTTGTATGGTCCATGCCAGCTTTGACCCTTTCCCCTGTATTTCATCCAGCAATATCTCTCACGCCAGGAATTGTTCCGTTGAGGATTTCTGCCTCACGACTCAATCATGCTTCCCAACAGCCCAAATACGCTGTTATCTGGTCTATTCCAGCTTTGGCCTTGCCCCTATAGTTTATCCGGCATTACCTCTTGCACCACTTATTGTTTCCTTATTTATTCAAACATCTTGTTCTAAAATTTGCTATTGAGAAACTCTTCGCAACTCCAAAGGTCCACAATACACCATTCCCCGTAGTTCTTCTGCTTTCCTAATTCTCGCTTATTTCTCCCCTTCCTCCTTGCCATTGTCCCATGACCTAATCCTGCCCCAATAATTTCTCCATATATACAATATCTAAGCGAAGGCTATTCGTCCCTTTAACGACGAGGACCGTCCATTATTTAATAATTCGTGCCCTTGCGCTGGCTTATTCCTTCACTGGTCTCGCCTTCATGCCTTCTTCATAGCTCTTTGGGACTTTGCTTTGGCCCCAAGCGACTTTCTCCTAATGTCTTTTTCACAAACTGGGTTGAAGTCTAACTCTAAGTGGAATATTCAAAATAATAATAATAATAATAATAATAATAATAATAAGGTCTTTTATTTGTTTATTTTATTTAAATCTACTATATTTGTCCCAAATAGGACTTTACGCATCCCCATTCAACTCCTCTTCTGGAGCCTCAAGTGCTTCCCCAGCTTTGGGATCTGAATGATCGTCCTCCACCTTGCATTCCTGATCGCCTGAAATCTGCAAATCCAAATATCCTGCCGCTTCTCCGTCCTCCAGTAGGGCATGAGACTCCTGATCCAGTATCAATCCGCCCTCCCGCAGCATGTTCTTAATAGGTTTTTTGTATCTTCAACGAGTTTATCTCGCACTCCTGGCGGCAGTCTTTGCCAGGTAGCACGCGGTGGAAGATAAACGTCTAAATTGTCTAGTGAGTACGATAGGCTTTACAACGGCGGATTGGAACCTTTAAACGAGTCAATACTAACTTTGTACTGTCAGAGCGGAAAAATCTGAGGGTTGAACAAATGATCCGGAACTCCAAGCCTTCAGAGAATGATACAGATATGCCGTGGTAAGGCATATCAGGACGTCGTTAGTACAATTGAGAAATGATTTATCGGTCCTCCCTCGCATTCTCGAACCACGGTACCATTTATGAAACCAGAGTTTTGCTATCTCTGGCGCAGAAAAGCGACAAGCATGGTCCTGTCTGGGTAAGCCTTATCTCGTCTCACCTGGGACGATCTGAGTTGACTAACTTGTTGTTTACTTGGGTGGCATGTAAACGGATCATTTTCGGGCAAATAGTCAACTCGCGCCTTTATTTCAGTTGGTGGTTTTTGCGAGAAGTCATACAGGTCCTCAATCATGTTCTTGCTCTCTGAAACTAGATGTGACCTGGCGCTAGACTGCCTTGATTTCAACTAAATCTATCTAATTAGCCGTGATCAGTCTCCAATAGGAGGTTCTTCGTCAATGAAAGGACTTACAAAAGTCATTGCCCGTCTTTCCATTACCCTATTTCCCCAACCTAACTTTCTAGCTGCCTTTACCCAATAACCTTCCAGAAGCGTATCGTTTTCAGCAGGCTTTACAAAGGGATTAACACACTGCATAGGATACCGGACCATATTTACAGCGTTCTCAGAGATGATCCTCTCCTCACCCTGCAATGTATTGCTTTTTACCAATAGTCTGATAGGGGTCCCAATATTAGACTCTGGAAAGTGTGGATCAGCTATACTAGGTCGTGAATGGAACGGCATAATTTCTTCCTCTTCAGGCGCATCAGGAATATAGTGTGATAATTGTGATGAATCGTCTCTGAGATGGGCGGAATGTCATTGTGCTGCCTGCTCTTGTAATGTAAGCCCCTGCAAAGGGCCATTTAGAACCCCCTGTGAAGGGCCATTTAGAACCGGCGTTGGGGTGTCCTCCGTACTCTGTCTTATGAGCATGTCAAGTGAAAAAATTATTAGATTTACTTACATATCTTAACCGGTTCCTGACCTTCCGTGGAAGTGGCTGCGGGAGTGGTTCAGCAGCACGTCGTGCATCCCATCGGCGACGTCTAGGAGGAATGTAATCATCGTCAACATCTGAAGGTTGCTCTTCCTCAAAATGAACTCGTCGTTGTGTTTCAGCTGCTGGCGGTAAATTATCCGCAAAGGCTACTGGAGGTCTCGACGATGATGCCTGGGCTCGGGGGGCTAGTCCTACTACTCTGGTCAAGAATGGGATATTTAAGTCTTAGGAGAGCTCACATTGGCCTCCAGGAGGCGTGACTGTCCTCTGCACGTATTTCAATTGATGATTGTGCGTTTATATGAAAGAACTAGAGGAGAAAAAGGAATTAGATATAGAGATAAAAGTCCCGACAGGAATCGAACTCACGCCGTCGTATTGTGGACGAACAGCCTCGTATTGCAAATGAACAAGCTTTATGTTATTGTTACTACACAGACTCCTAGCTATGACCCAAGGTCCGTGAGAATCATTGGCGTGGGCTGGGACTATCCTACAGCCATTTGGCCTCCAAATGTCTCAAAGGCTACGTGGATGGATGGCTCTGAGCCAAATAGAGACTGTCTATTCGGGATTGCCTGGACAGGATTTCATATGCGAGGCATAGATGAACATAACTTATCATTTCAAAAGATTGGATTATACATACTAGGATAGGATAAAGGATAAAAGGAC
>NESQ01000808.1:0-11545 GCA_003070745.1 Tuber borchii | reverse complement strand
GTCCCTCTGGTGTGGAACCAACCGCACGATCCCGTCGCGAAGACAAAAAACCCCTATCGGCTAAGTAAACAACAGAAATAAATCACCAACACGACAAGCAGGAGACAACAGGAAAACCGGACCCGAAAACTCCCCCTTGACATAAAACAAAAGAAACCACATTAATATCCCAGAGTACTCTGACAGAAACCCAACCGTGAAAATTCAGCCAAAACTACAGAACACAGAATGGGGGGACAGTAAACGCTAAAACCAAGCAGATCCATCACATTACTCCGTAACCCAAGGCGTTGACATCGTCCAAGGAGGCAGTGCAATACCATGACCGAGCGTAACCGAGGGCTGTGGCCGAGCCGAGCCACGGGGGAGGGGTTGACCCAGGGGAAGTGGCAGTAAGAATGCCAGCTAATGAGCGGATGTTTGGCTGTAACCGAGCCACGGGACGGAACCGAGCGGAGGAGAGGAGGGGTAGACCCAAGTATCGTAGGAACTATCGGAAACGTGTGCGTGGCTGACTAGGCAGCCTCGAACGAAACGTAATCGAAGAGAGTAGAGAAATCGACCGTAGCCTGATGAAAAGCTTTCTCTTACTGCGAACCGTGATCCCAGCCCTCTGTAACATGGACGCGAGGGTGTTGCCGACCGCGCAAATGCTAAGCGAAGACGCGAAACAAAAGCGAAAGGGTGGATGGGATAGGCCCTAAGAAACGGGTGCCCAAGTCCGAATCTATCATAGGGGGGGGGTGCAGCTCACTGAGAGTGCGTTGGAGAAGGATGGACCCGACGATGATTTCTCGTGGTGTTGAATTTCAATCGCCGGAGGTGTAGAGGAGATGGTTCGTGTCTAACCAAGAAGCCGTAAGGGCTCTCTTTTATAACCGTTCTTCACGCAACTTATCACTCATCCTTCGCATCACATGCCCCTATGACTCAAAGTGAGTCATAGTATGAAATCCATCAGCTGACTCGTATGAGTCACTGCACAATAACAACTAACCAATCAAAACACAATAAAGCTATCATGTGCACAACTTGCGTCATATGCATAAAACCCATGACTCGTAATTACAAGTCATGTGCGAAAGTCATAATCATATGACCACAATCGTGAGTCATGTCAAAACAATAAACCAATCGTAACAAAGGAATGACACGCATTTTATACTCATGTGAAATACTTAAACCTATGACTTCATAAGTATGAGTCATGTGAAAACCTCTTTCGTTTAGTCACCGTTTGTGACAAAGTGGCGGGATTTTAGAAGGGGTAGTAAGGGTTATTCCCTGGAGTTTGAGAATATCAAGTAACGGAGAAGTGACCTTAACAATCAAACAAGTTATTGAGTTTAAATATTCGAGAACTTCTATTTTATTACTTTACCTTGATCGAACCATCATTTCCTGAGCCTTCCTGACTTTCCTCCGTTATCTCAGATACGATACGGCTAGCTTTCTCTATTCCTTTGAGTTAGTTATCCTGTAACACTATATTGTTACCCTCAAGTCACCAAGGCTCCTCCACAATACTTTAACCTCTCACATGCCAAGGCAATATTACGACTACAATAGGTTCTTCTAGTGCCCTTCTTGAAGAAGTGCAAACGAGCTATCCCATACAACTTGAACCTTTTTCCAGTCTGTTGTCCCAACTAAGAAAGGAACCTCCAAACTTACCACTTCTAACGATTTGGAATATTCACGATAACAAATAAAATTACAGCTTCCGAATCTACCGAAGCTATGGTAAAGCTTTTACTATACCAAAACATTAGCCTACCCGCTGCAATTATTGAGTGCTACTTTCTCTCAATATTGCGTACCTTTCATGATATCTAATCAATGACACCCAGACTCCCCTGTTCTAACACCTACCGATCCAATGGATACCAGTGACAATAGTTCCACACCAACAGGATCAGTACCACGCACCGATAACTCACATACTCCTACTACTGTGTCCTTTGCCCTGAGTAGGACAGGTTCACATTTCCTTGCAACATCAAGTCTGAGTTCATGAAGACCTTCCAGAATTCGCCCCAATCCCTATGTGGAATTCAGAAACCAATTAGCAGAGGCTTTCCTGTATATCCTAGGAGAAATCCAGCAAAGCCAGGATGAAACACATCTTGCCTAAGTAGCTTCACAGCCGAGATTCAGGCAGCATATACCAACCTCCGTTTATTCGATGGACGCTTAGCCAGAAACGAAGAAGTTACCGAAGCAGAATTCCCGAACACGACAATACCTACTACAACTCCAAAGTGCGATGAAAGTAGAACAAGATCGGTTAAGAGAAGAAGTCTGAGAAGCTTTTAGGCTACAAAGAGCAACAGGCTGGTGATAACCAGGACTCCCAAAGCCGAGACCTCGAATTGGCTGAACAACTATTTTTTCTGAAACGCCGATTTGATCAGCAAGAGGCGAGATGGAAAAAGAACTCGAAAAACAAAAAATCGAAGCAGCAAAAATATTGAAATGACAGGACAAAATACTGCGCCCAATTCAATGATAAACAAAGAAAGACAAGTATCTTAAATCACAGGCTAAAGAATCACAAGCCGCAATCAACAACTTGTCGAAAATTCGAAGCCCAATTAATGGCTTATTCAGTAGCTACTTCAGTTGCGGCAGATGACGAACCTGGACCCTCCAACGAGGTCGGTCAAAACCCTTGGAAACACATGATGTTACCAAAAACAAAAAACTCAGCATCAACTCCTCAAGACAAAGGAAAAGGAGTGAAGGAAGAGAAGGAATAACCCGCCACCACCCCCCTCCGCACGTAATACTGGTGGAGACCCAACCTGGCGACTCTGATGACGATGATGAAAGGAGAAGGTGACCGAGGCAGAAAGGCAGCAGGCCGCAGGCGCTTCTCGGAAAACGCCCATTCCCAGAGAGTTTCCCTGCGTACCAGAGCTATGCTAGAATTCTTTCGAAGTATTAGCGAACCACAGCGACCATTAAAGCAGATGCTGAACCTCCTTATTTCTTTCAGGGAGAAGACAACCAGGATGTACGAAACTGGTTAACGGCTTGGAAGATTATTTTGACCACAATCCTGCGCAATGGGAAGATCATAGCATCGAATTGTGTTTGCTCTCGGTAAAACAAAGGGCAACAAAGTCGCACCTTTTTCAGAAAAATACCGAAAAGTCATGGGGGTTTAGGTGGTTACGCTCGAGACCCGCCTATTCCACGTGGGAGCGATTCCGACAAGAAATAACCAAACGATATATCGAATTGAGAAGAACGAAGAGCCTTGAGGAAATGGATAAAGTCACATACAAGGGCAGAATCGATACCTACCTTCTTCTTCTCGAAAACCTGAACATCAAAGCAGGCCTTACTGGAATAGCGTGGAGGGTAAGAGTGGAGAGTAAACTTCCGAGAACATTCTTAGGCGACTTTCTCACTTTAAGTTTGCTAATGATGAAGAATGGATGGAAATTCTTCGGGATGTTGGAGACAAGAGGAGGAACTTCTCGAACGCGGAAAATATCGAAATCGATAATCACTCCACCGACAGCGACAACCAAGCGAAAACGAGAAGTCAACAATGATAAAGTTTTAACTCAAAGAAGGGACCCGATGGTTTTACCGATAAAGTCGAAAAGAATATGCTTCCAGATGGAAGGCTGTTCGAACGACACCTGCGCAGGCAAAAAATAATTCCAAAGACGAACATACCGACTGAAGGAGGCACATAAAGGAATTTCCGATGAACTGGTAGCTCAACGAAAAAAGGAGAACTGTTGCACTCGTTGCCACCTTGACAACCACCGATGGCAGAAGTGTAGAAGACAAGCTGTCGTGGCAACACCTTTTTAAACAATAAGGGACGGATAAAACGAAACCTCCGTTTGACGGCGAACACAACCTAGCCGTGCAGCAACCACCTCCGCACCCAAAACCCACCCCAAAAGTCAACCAAATTCATCGATCCTCTCCTTCACTTGTTTGGGAATTATCGGACACCGAGATGGCATAAAACATTTATCAATACCTATTGGTCTCCCTAGGTCATAAGTCGAATCTACCTGACTTGTGGACAGACATCGGAGCCAACCGACTAGTTAAGAATGACAACGAAGCGGCGCTTACCTTGATCTTGAGAAGCAAGTAGGAAAACAAATTGTTACAGCCAGCAGGAACTAACAGGATTGATATAATCGAAAAAGACATCTAAGGTTACCAAGGAAAATAGCTTGTAAACCATCAAACTAAAAAAATTATTTTTTACCTGAAAACAGTTACACCTTTATGCAAAAGTTACACCCTATTTGCAAAATTACTGCCCACCCCGGGGAAAGGAGGGGAACTTCCTGAGGCGAGTATCAACCATAGACTCTCACTACTCTCCTTCCTGCCCCCCCCGGGCAGTGCGACCTAAAAGAAGGCCATCGAAAGTGGACGAGACAGAGGGCATTCTGGCCAACTACTTTTCCAGGAAGCTGGGGAAAAAAGGGGAGCGGTAGAAAAAGAGCGGCCTCTCCCCCTTTTATGTTGCGCAAAGGTGTAGGTAGTAACGTGTAACCCCAGAGGGAAAATCAAAAAAGAAAAAAAAAAAAAAAAAAAAGAGAAATTTTCAGCTAAGTTTCCCACTTCCTTATGAAATTGTTTATGTTTTTCGGGAACCCCTCTGCAGGGGTAAAGACCGCTTGTAGTAGGCTGCCCGGAATAAAAAGTTAATTTTTAATTATTATTGTTTAAATTTAGTTTGTCCAAGGAGACCTAAGTGGTCGAAACGATGCAGGCGTTGTCACAAACACCTTATGACATCAAATCGACATAGCTTCTAAGTCAACCAAGAATTTTCCTATTCCGTCCGGCAAGCGGAAAAACACTATTGCCCAAGAACCTCTGCATTACAACTGTCCGCAAGGTTTTTTTCTTTTTTTTTTTCTTTGTTTTTTTTTTTTTTTTGAATCAGTTTTGCATTGTATTGTATACAACTACCGGGAACAACCAGACATGGAGCGCTAGCTATGGCCAAGAAAAACCCTGGCATCTCTCCCCACATGGGATCAAAGCCACGCCCCAAGACCCTATGGTATAGGCCCAACCGCACCTCTCGCCCACAAAAAAGTACCAAAATACTCCAAGTGAGCAAGTAGGAAGACACAGAAAATGCTTCAGAAAGCTCCCCTGAGCAAACGAAAGAATTACAAAAGTAAGCCCACACACGCGGGAAAGAATGAACTCCACTAAACAGAAACCTAACAAAGAATAAAATACCATCTTCGTAGGAGCGGTCTAAGGTGACTGAACAGTCGGCAACCCACATTACTCCGAGCCCAAGGCGTTAATATCAACCGAGGAGGCAGTGCAATACCAGGATAGAGCGTAATCGAGGTTGCGACCGTGGCGGCCGCGGGGGCACAAGGCTGTGCAGTAGTAGGGCACCAGCCAAAAGAGGAGTAGTATATCTGTAACTGAGCAATGGGACGAAATCAAGCAGAGAAGAGGAGGGGTAGACCCAAGTATCGTAGGAACTATCGGAAACGTGTGCGTGTCTCACTAGGCAGGCTCGAGCGAAACGTAATCGAAGAGAGCCTAGAAATCGACCTTAGCCTGATCAAGAGTTTTCCCTTACTGCGAGCCGTGATTCCAGTCATCTGTAACATGGACGTGAGGGTATTGCTAACCGTGCTAATGCTAAGCGAGAAAGCAAAACAGAAGCCAAGAGGAAGATGGGACGGACCCTAAGCAATGGGTGCCCAATCCCAAATCTATCATAGGGGGGAGGATGCAGCTCAGTCAGAGTGCAGGTGGTGGAAGTTGAAGATGATTTCTCATAGTGTAGAGATTTCAATCGCCTGAGGTGTAGAGGAGATGGTTTGTGTACAACTGTCCGGAAGGACATGCACATATATATATCCTCGGAAATCGCTATCGGATTCCAGTCTTATTAGACTCCGGATCAAATATTTTCCTTATTAACGAACAAATCGTTCATCACCTTCATATACCTTACGACTCTCGATCTGACGCAGTACAGATTCAAGGCTTTACCGGCGAAACAATCTCCTCCAGCGGATCGCACTATACCCATCCTCTCTACCAGGAATAGGAAAAAACCATCACCTCTCCCTCGTTTCCTGTGAAATAGCTCCTGCAGGAAAATATGGTATGATTATACCATTCGGATGGTGGCATCAGGAACACCCAATTAGCAATATGCAGATCAGAACGCCTGGTCATTTAACGCAAATTGCTGTCGGTTACATTTGTTGCCAGAAGAGGAAGGAATTTCAGTTGAATGGGACGAAGACATTCTTAACGATCCTAATGCGGTAGTTATAGGAAGAATTGAAAGAGAGGATGACGAGAAAGTTACTATTATTGATCGTCTACCTGATTGCTACCACGACTACCTCGATTTATTTCGCCCCTCAACCACAGAAAGACTAGCTCCTCGTCATACCTTTGACCATGCAATTGACCTCAAACCCGATACGCAACCACCATGGGGTCCTATATACCCTTTGTCCAAAAAACAACTCCAAGCCCTCAGTTCCTATATTGCTGATATGACGAAACAAGGGAAAATTACCGCAAGTAAGTCTCCAGCGGGAGCACCTATTCTCTTCATACCTAAACCTGATGGGTGACTTTACATAGTAGTAGACTACTGAGAACTTAATAAAGTTACTATCCACAACAAATATCCAATTCGCTTAATAATAGAACCAAGGAATCAAGTTCGAGATGCAAACATCTTGACGAAACTGGATCTGAAAGATGGATTCCAGCTGAGTAGAATCCGCAAAGGCGATGAATGGAAAACAGCTTTTCGAACTCGATATGGCCTTTACGAATATAACATCATGCCTTTTGGTCTTGTCAATGCCCCAGCAACCTTTCAAACTTTGATAAACCAAATCCTCCACGTATTTCTCGATCAAGGAGTCGTTGTTTATATAGACGATAATCTAATTTATTTGAAATCACTTACAGAACATATCTCTCTTGTTCGAAAAGTCTTACAGGGGTTGCGGGAATACCAGATAGCCGTATTATTAGAAAAAAGTATATTTCATGTTAAAAAAGTTGATTTTCTTGGATATGTTGTGACAACAGAAGGAGTTACGATAAATGAGAAAAAGGTAGAGACAATTAAGGCTTGGAAACCTCCGACATCAGTGAAGGAGGTCCAGATCTTTATCGGATGCGCAAATTTCTATCGACAATTTATCAAAAACTTCTCGAAGATTTGCACCCCAATCACCAATCTGCTGAAGGGAGAAAAAGTAAGTTTTGTATGGGGAAAAGACCAGCATAAGACCTTCGAATACCTTAAGCGATGCTTTATTACGGCCCAGATCCTAGGTCACTTTCACCCGGAATGCGAGATGGTAGTTGAGACTGATGCAGGCGATTACGCCCTCGGCTGTATCCTTTCACAGTTTCAAGGGAAACGATTGCATCTAGTCGCATTCCACTCCCGAAAGCTCAACTCGGCAGAAATGAACTATGATATCTACGCCAAGGAATTGTAGGCTATTCTCGTTGCCTTTATGGAATGGAAACATTACCTCCAAGGAACGGAAAGGCCAATTACAGTCTATACCATTTATCAGAATCTTCAATACTTTCTGACCACAAAAGGATGGATGGCAAGCCAAATTCGTTGGGCGCAGAAATTATACGACTTCAACTTTATTATGGTCTATCGACCAGGCTCGAAAGGAGGTAAACCTGATGCTTCAAGCAGGCGGCCGGAGTACCACCCTAAAGAGGGAGCTATGTATCGCGAACAGCAAATTCTACAACCTAAACACTTCAGCAAATTTCAAATTGCAATTGTTTGGGGTAAAACCTCTTCACCTTTCTATCAGGAAATTCCTCAATCAGAAACAGAAAACCAGATATGAGTTCAGAGACTTTCAGAAAATGCAAGAATCCCAATCTGAGATTCCAAACTTGCGGCAGGACATGACCTCTACGCTATCAAAACCTTAACGATCCCAGCTAAGAATCGACATCTTGTTAAAACCGGATTAGCTATTGCAGTCCCAAGTAGTACTTACAGTCGTATTGCACCAAGAAGTGGCTTGGCAACCAAAGCTATATCGGTAGTGTAACTGGTACAGGTTACTAGTTGGGTTTGATACTTTATATGTGTTATGTTTGGTTTCAAGTATCGTTTGATACTTTATATGTGTTATGTTTGGTTGTGAGTATCGTTTGATACTTGATATATTTTATGTTTTGTATCAGGATATCGATGTGATACGTGGTTTGCTTTATGTGACATTTCAAGGCTGCAATTTCAGAGCCTTATGGTTATTTGATTACAAAGGCTCAGGTAGCCTAACAAGTGTATTTAAGACCTGCTATTCTTCAGACTTAGAGAGGGCAGACTTCGACAGACAGAGTTTTCAATATACTTGGTTGAACGGTTACTTCTTCAGTTCGCTTCGAGAATCTTTAGTATTTCAAGTTGGTTTACCAAACGCCTACTATTAGGAACTACTTAGTAGTTGCGATATAGTAAGAAGTTTGTTACAACAACCTTGTCCAAGCCTCTGGTAACTAGTTTCGCTAGATAGCGTATTTTGCTATAGAACTAGTATCGTTACACTCATAGAATACGGTACCACCCCGTGGGGCCATTACATTTTTTTAACTTCAACAAGTTATCAAGATTGAAGAACACCAGGTTCCTAGTAGGAGCACCCTGCCCCCCAAGAAAGGACAACAACCACTGGCTAGAGATGAGAAAGGACGATTCATCAAAGCAACTTCAAAACAACAGTTTTTTATAGACGAGCCTGGTAGACAACTAGCCAGAGATAGCGCCCAACAAACCCTATCGGAGTCAGCAGAAGCATGTGCGAAGGAAGCAAGAGTAACTCCTGGTGGGTTTCCTGTATCTCCGCCAAAAGAACCATCAAGCAGAGTCCCAGCAACTATAGTACCAATAGGATCATCAAGCAAAGCCCCAGCTGAGGTAGCAATGGACGATCCAAGCAGCTCAGATAGCAGTAGTGAGTCAGACAGTATGTCTCAACGAGGAGGGCCCAGTAATCCTCTACCCGAACCAACAGATGAACTGACAGGTCCTACTAGACTTGGTATCAAAGTCCCGACACCAAAGAAGTTTACCGGAAATGGTGGAGACCTCCAACCGGAGGAATTCGACCGATGGTACAAATCTGTTCAACTTTATATGCTAATACATAAGGTATCTCAAGCATCAGACAGGTCCGGAAACTATTGGATACTCTACACTGAAGGACACGCCCAAGAAGCAGCATTCCAAGCAGCAGAGCTATTTGGCAAAAACATTACTAGAGACCAGTTAGTACCCTACCTAAAAGAATATTTCCAATCATCCAAACAAAAGGACGATACCTATAGGAAGTTCCACGATATTCGACAAGTCAAGGACGGACAAACCCAGAAGATCTCAATCACCTCAACAGATCTACTCATGTACAGATCACGATTACCTGAAGATACGGTCAGCGATTATGCTTTCATCCAGCAATTCTTCAAGAGCATGCATTCCAAGCTTCGACAAAATGTTGAGACACAGTATGGGGGTGATGAGGAAATTAATGAAGTAATCAGCCTAGGAGAAAGGCTGATGCTATAAACCATAGCACAGAAGCCTACCGGAAAAACTATAGTGCCAAACCACTAAAAAACAGCAAGAGACAAGAACCTAAGAAGACATTCAATAAACCTAATCAACAAGAAACAAAGAAGAAAGAAGCTTGTTTCACCTGCGGTGGTGAAGGACATATGGCAAGAGACTGTCCAAACTCGAAAAATAAGGACAAAGGCAAGGGTAAAGCAAAGGTCAAGAAGGAGGTATCTTCCAACATGGTGGAACAACAAGACCCAATTCCATGAAGTCTATATCAACTCGATGGAAATAGACAGCTACGTTTCAGCTAAAGCCACCCGACCAGCAATCATCAAAGCACATCATGCGCTAGAGGGGTCTAGATTTATCAACGGGAAGGAAGCAAGAGGCTTATTCGATACAGGAACAATCGGAGCAAATCTCATCAGTGCTACATTCATCACCACCCACGGTATTCCATGCAGGAATATGGAAAAACGAACCAAAATCTATATAGCCATGAAGGGTTCATGATCTGAAAGTCACAAAGAATTTGTTGTGGATATCATGGCAGGAAAGCTACAAATAGAGGATAACAGAATGATTGTCGGGAACCTAGCGAAATACGATGCCCTGATAAGTATGCCATTTCTCCAACAACATCAGGCCACAATTGAGTACCGAGGGCTAGCAATTACCTTCCCCAAGTCAAGAGTTAAGATCAACTGTACACCTACGAGCGGAAATATCCGTGCAGCTGCGATCGGCACTAAAGACATCATGGCTGAACACCCTGAAGTATTCCCAGAGAACATCCCAGAAGGATTACCGCCACTGAGGAAGATTAACCACCATATCCGCCTGAAGCCCGGGGAAGAACAGCGATACCAGCATACCTACTCCATTCCAGAATGGTGGATGACAGACTTAAAAGAATGGATAAAAGAAAAGAAAGATCAGCAGATCATCAAACGAAAAGCGGTCCATGCGGCAGCACCCATTTTTGCTCAAGAAACGAAAGACAAGATAAGAATGAGGTCACTTGTCGATCTTACAGCAAGAAACGAAATCACCATAAAGGATGATGAAATGATCCCAAACCAAAAGATCATCCGAAACTCCCTAGCAAGAGCCAGATATAGGAGTAAGATTGACCTCAGCGATGCATACTTTTAGACCAGAGTAGCACCAGAGGATGTGGATAAAAACGGTTTCAAATCACCTTTTAGATGTTTCGTCAGCAAGGTTATGCTCCAAGGAGATATGAATTCCCCAGGAATATTCATGCGCATAATGTCTGATCTATTTGCCGATTATATTGGTCATTTCATATGGGTTTATATTGACGATATTCTCATATTCTCTGATACAGATGATAGCCACCTGAAACACATATTGTTGGTATGCGACAAACTCAAGGAAGCTCAGTTTTACGCTAGTAGAAAGAAATCAGAATTCTTTGCAACCAGCATGGATGTGCTGGGCCACATCATTGACGAAGTAGGACTGAAACCAGCTCCCGAGAAGATAGCGAAAATTGAGGAATGGACCACCCCCAAAAACAAGAGACAACTCCAGGAGTTCCTTGGAACTGTTAACTATATTAGTCAATTTATTCCTCATATTGCCACTATTACCGCACCACTAACTGCCCTTACTGGTAGTGAGGAATTTGTGTGGACACCCACCCATGACCAAGCTATGAATAATGTTAAGCGAGCTGTTTCACAATACGAGGTTATGAAACTATTAAATTACGAGACAACTACACCAATATGACTGATCACTGACGCATCCGATAGTGGTGTGGGAGCCTGGGTAGGACAAGGGAAATCAGCTGATACTGCAAGACTGGCAGCATTACACAGCAGGAAGTTCTCTAATGCTCAGATAAACTATGGTACTACGGATAAAGAGGCTTTAGCGATTGTGGATGCCCTAGCGGCTTTCCATTACCTCCTTGCAGGA